>SKCR01008431.1:0-23788 GCA_019454045.1 Zanthoxylum bungeanum | reverse complement strand
ATTAAAGTCCAATGGGCTTTTGATTGATTTCTTAAGGCGTGGACTTTTGGTCAACTCGGGTCAAACCGATAACCAAAGTCCAATCCGGGATTTACCCCATAAGCCTATAAATCAATCTTGGCCCATTAGGCCCAATGAACTTTAAAGGTTCATTAGTCGCAATTGGGCTTTATGGTTAAGGTTTTGGGCCCAATTGGATCCAATCCACTTGGCCTAAACCAAACTTGATAAATCAAGCCCAAAATGCCCAATTACAACAATTCAAGCCCAATCCAATTTAAGCCTAAATAATTAAATTACACTAATCCAATTACGCAATTTAATTACCTAAAGTGCATTATATGATTAATCGACTAAATCAATATTTCCGAAGCACCAAATTAGTCCAATTAATCATGCTTAATTCATTATCATATGTCCAACACACAAATTGAAAATCAAACCCATAAACATGCTTTAATGCTCTCGGCCAAGGAAGGTTATTTTGTCCGATTTGAATTCAATCCTATTAATTACACAATCGACAACGTATTAACTTCCCGAATGATTTCATACACATCCAATGTTACAAAATCAAAAACACCAAGACATTAGGGCATTAACCAATTCGGCCATGGTAAGGAATTTGGGGTTTTTGTCCAATTCGAAATCCAATCCAATTCGATTCAAATTAACGTCAACCTAATCGATTCTAACTCATCAAATGAATCAAAATCAAAAAATCCAAGATCCAAAAAATCACAAACCATTCGGCCAAGGCATTAATTTTAGGGAAAATAATTCCAAATCATTTTTCATCAAATTAGTCCAACCAAAATGAATTTAAACATGTTATAAGCATACTCAAACAAGCAATTTATTCAAATCATGCTCAAATCACATTTACCCAAATTTTAAATCCCTAAAATTTCATGCTTGCAACATTAGCTCTTGATGCCATTGTTGAGTTTTTCTAAGGTCCCAAGATCAAATCAAGACATGAAAACATGCGTGCATACACCAACGAAGATAGCGGAATACTTACATTGATCGGTTATGTCGATTTGAAGATGAATCATGCCAAAAAGGCACTGCCTTTGTAAGCCCACTGCAGCAGTCCATGCTCACTGTCTTGGCAGTTTCGGGTCTCAAAATGAAGCTCCAAACTCCATCGGATGAGTCCCGCCTCATGGTTGAACCTCCCTACCACCTTCGCAAGACTTGTAAGTGTGCTAGCACTTGATTTCTCACCATGAGAAACCACTCTTGGCTTCCCTTTGTTCACGCCATTTCTGGTTCCAAACCAGTGAAGATTTTCTTCATTTGGGCGTGAGAGAAGAGAGAAATGAGAGAGAAGAAGTTTTTGTGTTATGTTAAAATGATTTACCAAAAATCAATTTATATTTATGCCATAATTTTTATTAAATTAATAATCAAATTATGACACAAAACATGCAATGGCTTAGAGTGTCAAACACTCAAACTCCATGCAATGACATTGAGTGCAATGTACACAATCTACATGCAAAGCATTAGAATGACATGTGTCATGTGGGCCCCACACGTTTCCAAATGAAAGTGGGCCCACGTGCACTCACGCGTTCGGGTTCGATATTTCCGAAATACCGAGCTTACGTCGCGACGTTAATTCAATCGAATTTAAATAAATAATTGCGCCTGGCGAAATTATTATTTACGTCGCTAACGAATTAATTCTAAATTAACTCGTTTGCCCGAATTAAAATCTAATTTTAATTCCGCGTCGAAATCTAATTTCATTTAATATATCGAATATATTAATTTATCGATCAATTCCAAATTAATCGTTCTCTCTCTTTAGACGACATTTTATCCCGGATAAAATATCTCCGTTATTAATCCTAGATTAATTTTCTCTCTCTTCTATTATAACCCCAGATTATTCAAGAGTGCGAGTTGTGCGTCATCGGTGGATTATCGGGAAGCGACCCATGAGATCCCCGGATAATCTGGCAGTAAATACGGTCGTCGGAGTATCCGAATCACGTACGTACCAAGTACTACGTTCTACCGATTTACGAGACAAGGTCGACTCCTGCAAGCACCAAGCACCACCAATCTACCCAATTCCGGACATATCCATTTAAGAATATTAAGATCTGTATCAAGCGTAGTATACTAATGTATTGTGCATATCGGCCCAGTATCGGATAATCACGTGCTAGGGCTGGGGCTGGATAAGTGTCTGCCCCGTCCGAAACACATATCGGATGTCTGGTAACTAGTCTCTATAATCGGATATTCATGACCTGGTCATAATATCACGATTGGATGCGCATCTCTTAAGAGCACTAATACCGTATCCTGCGTGACATCATCTCCACTATGACTGGAGTGATACTTCCGTCTTGACATCACATCCAATACACTACGATTCTCAATATACCCGGCATTGGCGTACACAGAACTAGTTACAGTCCTAGACGACCTCAACTAAAGTATATCGATTGTCGTAAGCATTAGCGATGTAAGTCTCAGGTTAAGACTATACACACCTACCTTGATTTCAGCCTCCCATAGACACATATTCATAATACCAATGGGATTCCGAGGGGTCTATCCAGAGCGAAGCTGTTTCCCGTACCATCGGTGAAACACGACCTCCTATCGCACTTGCATAAGTATCCAACACTTATATATATGAGAACTATGCCGTTGTGCCCTCACAACGCACACAAGTGCAATACTAGCCTATTCCGCATTATCGATGTCAAGTCTCGATAATACTACGGCTAGGGATTTTAATGATTAATCCTTCGTGGACTGATACTGTCTCATATCATCTCAATCCAGGAACTAATCATAGGGACCTCTCTTCATTTATATATCTATGGTGATCTAATCACAAATGATGAGAGTGCAATTTCCTTATTACATAGTTAATTTGCTACAACAACACAATGATCTGTGCAAATAGTGACGCTATGGGTCATATTATCCAACACAAATACGGGTTAATTGCAGTAGCTGAGGCAGCAATAGAAGCCATCTGGGTCAATAACAAATCTAATTAGATTAGATATAGTTCTGTTAGCAGTTGAGCTAGGCGTCAGCACAAGCTAAAGAATTAATGGTCTCATCAACGATCCAGATAAATACTTCGATATTCATCTGATTCGTTCGGATCATACATCATGGCGATGTGATGATCGAATAAATCGCATCAAGATGATATTCATGCAAATCCGCAGACGAAAGCATTTCTCAGTAATTTGAGCCAACCGTACATAGTTCGGGTGTCAGACACTCGAGTGACTGGCTATAGGCCAAGTGGGAGATTGTTGGACAATTATGACCCATAGCGTCACTATTTGTACAGATCACGGTGTTGTTGTACAAATTAACTATGTGACAAAGGAGATTGCACTCTGATCATTTGTGATTAAATCACCTAGATGTATAAATGATGAGAGGTCCATGTGATTTGTTCCTGGACGGAGAATGATATGAGACAGTATCAGTCCACATAGGATAAATCATTAAATATCCCTAGTCAGAGTATTATCGAGATTGGACATCGATAAATATGCAAAAGACTAGTATTACACTTGTGCGCGTTTGTGAGGGTACAACGGCATAGTTCTCATATATTTGGGTATAGGATACTCATGCAAGTGTAATAGGAGGTTGTGCTTTACCGATGGTACGGGAAATAGCTTCGCTCTGGATAGACCCCCCGCAGAATCCCATTGGTAGTATGACTATGTGTCTATGGGAGTCTGCAATCAGGGTAGGTGTATTTGGTCTTAACCTGAGACTTGCACCGCTAATGCTTACAACAATCAATATACTTTAGTGGAGGTCGTCCAGGGCTTTAACAGGTTCTGTGTACGCCGATACTGGGTATATTGGGAATCGTAGTGTGTTGGGTGTGATGTTAAGACGGAAGTGTCACTCCAGTCATATGGAGATGATGGTCACGTAGGATACGGAACTCGTTCTCTTAAATGCTCGAGCTATCGGGATATTATGACAAGGTCATGTATATCCGATTATAGAGACTAGTTTTCAGACATCCGATATGTGCTTCATACGGGGCAGACACAATTCCATCCCCAGGCCTAGCATGTGAACATCCGATACTGGACAGAAATACGCAATACTTCGGTATACTACGCTTGATATAGATCACATATTCCTATAAGGATATTTCTGGAGAATTGGGTAGGCATGGCGCTTTGCTAGAAGCCAACCTTGTCTTGTAAATCGGTACAGTACGAGGTACTTACGTGTCCGGATAGTCCGACGACCGTATTTACTGCCAACATATCTGGGGATCTCATGGGTCGCTTCCCAAAGATTCGCCGATGATGTATGACTCGCACTTTAATTAATCTGGGATTAATTAGAAGAGAGAGAAAATTAATCTGGGATTAATTACGGAGATATTTTATCTGGGATAAAATATTAATTAAAGAGAGAGAACGATTAATTTGGAATTAATCGATAAAATAATATATTTGATATATTATATGAGATTGGATTTCGACGCAGAATTAAAATTAGATTTTAATTCAGGCAAATGAATTAATTATAAATTAATTCGTTAGGGACGTGAATAATGATTTCGCTAGGCATAATCGTTTAATTACGTCGCGATGGAGAATTTGTTAATTTAGAATTAGCGAACCCGAGCCCGAGATTATTTGCTAGCGCATTCGCATTTCGAATTCGAGTGCGACACGCAAGTCAAATCAAGCGTCAAATCGCAAGTCACATCAAGCGTCCAATCAAATGTCACTTTGAGTGATGTGACAAGTTGTCACTTGATTTGAGTGATTGATGTGGTAGTTGAAAAGTTTTAAATGCTTTTTGCTTTTTGCTTTTGACTTTTGCTTTTATGGAAAAATGGAAAATTTGGTAAATGGTTTTAATTGTTTTTGGAAAATATATAAACCAAATACAATTTTTTCTTTTCATCACTCTCTCTCTCACTTATACGGTTTCTAGGAAACCTTTCTTCAATCCATTTTTCTCTTCTCCCTCTCACGGCTCACTGCCGATTTCTTCCTCAAATTTCTAGTTTGACCGAAAATAAAGGAAGATGAAGAAGTGCTAGCACACACATGAGTGATACATAAGTGATAGGGAAACTAACACATGAGCTTGGAATCAATTTTGGAGCTTGAAGCTTGGAGCTTCCATGGTGTCTACCATGGCCGAATCTTGGAGGACTTTAGCAGCCCAAAATCGAGCACCACTGCAGTTCCAAGAGCTCACTGCCGAGCTTCAACAAGGAGGAAGAAATGGATTGTTCTTCGTAGCATCAAACCGTTCAATGTGAGTATGTATTCTGCCCTTACTCATTTATGTTTTCATGCGAATTTTCATGCTTATTTGATGAATCTTGGGACCTAATTAGAAACCAACAGTCGTATATTTGAATTGGAGTTCCAATGGTTTAACGTGATGTACCATGAGTTTTGGAAACTCGTATAGACATGTGGGTATTCGTTGGAGCGAATACTGAATGACTCATAGGTGATTCCTAATAGTTGGATATACATACCACCGTCAATATGAATCTCTTCGAGTCGAGTAACATATGTAATCCATTGACTATAGGATAACATTGATTTTGTGTGAGATCCTCCACACTTAGATGCCATGTATGTCAGAAACCTTTCATGGTCTGGCCTCTAGATGTTCGTTAGGTGTGGACCGATGCACTCAGTAATCAAATGCGAATCAAGATAGGATTCGTCGGCCCGTTTGTGTACCATAAAGGGGTTTAGGTATCTATGTGAGTAAAGTCACAATTCTTAAAGACTTTGGCCAAAGCCGATCACCTAGGGTGGATCACATCAGTTGTAAAGAATCATGGACATGTCGACATGAGATGTGCGCCTTGGAAACTTGACGGTATATTCTATCACTACAAGAAAAAAGGCTTTTACTGATACTAAATTAGTGTCAGTAAAGGGTTTTACTGACACTATATAAATGTGTCAGTGTTGCCGCAGCCAGAAATCACTGACACTAGTTTCTAGTGTCAATGATTCTTAGTGTCAGTAAACGTTAATACTGTAGTATCAGAAAATTATTGACACTATGGTATCAGTAATCTCTCACACTATTTTAGTGTCAGTAATTATTGACAATATATCATCAGTATTTAGTGATACTATAGTGTCAGTAAATTTTGTTACTGCAGTATCAGTATATCGCATATATTTGATTTTTAGTGTCAGTAATTATTGTTACTATAGTATCAATATCCGTCAATATCTTTTAAAATTTAAAAATCGTATTATTTCACAATTATATTTCTTATTTTTTGTAATTAAATTAATCATAAAATATATATATATATATATATATACCAACTCAATGAAATAAAAAATTACATTTATATAAAATTCGCAATATAATAGATTAATCGTATTAATCAATTCAACAGTATCACATGATGAATACAAAAACTCCATAGACAATCTTTAAATTAACATATATATATTTCAAAAACTACTCTTAAAGTCCCATCAAAATGTCATGCCCCCACCAAAATTCATGATACTTGTTGAGAAGCCTGCAACAATCCCCCAACAATATGATATCTGGCACAAAATCTGAAATTATAAACCAAATGTTAAGAATTAGATGGACTTCCAAAAAAAATCGATATCTTCATAAATAAAAACATTAAATACATCCAAATAAAAATACAAAATATAACCCTAATCTAATTTTTGTCACATAAAGCACTTATTGACAATAACCATACCAACAACCTAAGAGCATGCATATAAAAAACCAAATGGCATCCATAATAACAAGTTGTATCTTTCATACCGCTACATAATCACCAAAACAAACAAATCAATAACACACACACACACACACACACACACACACACAACACATATATATATATAGACGGACATAAAACTGAAATAAAAGGATCTCATGAACCAGATGAAGTTTATCAGATGACATGATCTAATACTGTTTCCAAATGCAGGAAGCAAATCAAGATGACAAGATAGTTGTTCATTATGGAATTCCTGGAAACTAAAAGTTCAAAGCTCAAAATGTACTAGAATGTAACATTCCTGGTAATTGCCATAAAAATAGATGAGATAAACATGTTAGATCTTAATATATCAAATACTGCTTCCATAGCATTCATGCTGCACCTCAAAGCACATCAGATGACAGGTGCCATATCCCCCAAAGGTTTCAACAAGTATCAATCAGAACATGGCAAAACTTCATCAGGTAAAAAACTATCTCCAAGTTCATGTCTGACATAGAGAACATCGAGACACTGTTAATAGAATATTTTACATCATGATTGTTTTAACTTTCAAGTCTCAAAGAAATCTTACCCACTAGCAAAACTCACAAATAAAACAAATTAACCCACCAAATTAAACCCATCAGGGCATAAAACTGAAATAAAAGATATGATTCATATTGCTTTCACTGAAGTAAAAAATCTGGGGAAAAAATTCTAAGCTAAAAGTAGAAACAAGAATGTATTAATTTACAGAAAAGAGAAATACCATACTACTTCATTAACTCAACGAACAATAGCTATGTTGTCCTTGTCATTTGTATTCTGCAAGAATAGAAGATTTCCCAATATGTCATGAATTAAAGTGAAAAAATAGGAAGTAATAATCACCTCTGTAAAACATGTCCTTGTTCCATCGCCCTTCTTCCCTTCGCTCTTTCTTTAATCTCAGGGCGATTTCGTTTTATGGTGGAGATTTTCGTCTGTTAACAAAATGCTTTCCCAAAACTCTCACCTAAATATACACACACGCATCCTATTTACAAGCAATAAAACCAAATTTAATTTCTTGTTTAACTTTTTGTACAATAACATTACATGTTATAAGATTCAATAATATTTTGCATTATCATTTTTATGTTCAATGTTATTATTATACGTGCATCTTAATAATATCAAACCGATATTATTACAATGGTATTCAGTTCATGAATGTAAATACAATAGTAATAAAGTCAAAAATTCAAGATTATGAAGGCACTACAAAATGAAGCTTCAGCACTAGCAAATGGAGCTCCAAGTGGCCTAATGACACTAAACACAACATCAGGAAAGTCTTTGGTGATTGCATGGTTTACCCAAAGCAAGCAAGCTGACATTTGCCCGGGATTCCAGTCAGCCAATAATAAGCACTTATCAATTATTCACATTCCTGTATCAGGTCTAAATCCCATATTTAGGTGGAGAGAGAAATATTGTTTACCCTGGTAAGTCAATATTATCCTCTACTAAAGAGGTTTCCAAAAAATAATGACCACATCATACACAACACAATCATATGGAGAAAAGCAAAGCAAACAAGCTTTTCTTAGTGGCGTCTAATCCTCCATGATTTCTCATAGAAGTCACTTTAGGAAACATCCAGAAATCTTGTGAAACTTTAATACCTATGGGACACAAGACGCTTTGAACAACATAGTAGATTCCTAATGCAACTAAGTAAAACAAATCATCGTGTCTAAAATAATAGGGACAGAAAACATACTTTGGTTGCGAAAGAAATCTTGCAAGGGGCAAGAGCTTGCTTGGGTCAATGTAGAACTTATCACCGAGCGAATATGAAGTTGCAACAATCCCTTCCATCATTTTGACAGAAAAATACTACGTGTGTAGAAAAAAAAACTCAATCAAAATAGATATTACAACAAATTATCATCACAAAAACCAACAAGAGTACTCAATCAAAATAGATATTACAAAAAATTATATTAATGAAAACCAACAAAAGTACTCACAGATTCATTAATGGGACCCGCCACTCTGAAGAGTGATTTAATGGCCTAGCGGCGCTAGCCCAACTAGAGTCGAGTAGAGGCAATGGCTTTCAACTCATTATAGTAGCCAACCTTAAGTTTGGTCAGGGGGTAGTAAGAAGCACAGAAAGATGAATCCAGGCTAGATATCATATTCATACCACCATATGGAAGTTTTAGTTCATTAAATCAACCCCCCGTGTAAAGCCATGGTTGCGTGCGAATGTGATTCTTGCTCAACATAAAAAAATGAACCTACACTTCCCATTTACAAGCTTTGGTCACCCAAACAAAACCTACAAACTAGGTGTTTGCAGACCTATGTTAAATATCTAAGCAAAGCTAACATGTTCCTAGAGTTTTGGACAACAAAGACAAACATCCAGAATAAGAAACTCAAATCAGAAATTAAAATTACAATAACTCCTAAAAAAGTAACAGAAACTCTAAAATCACATCACAAACAAAACAAATAAGAAACTCAAATCCAAGATTGACCATAGCAAGAAGTGATCCAATCAGCAAACAAATTCACTCAATTCTTTTTATTTCCAGGTTGCCATCCACAAATCAAACTTCAAACAACGGTTGAGTAAGGGTTTGGAGAAGTATCAATGCCTCAAACTAAAATTTTAATGAGAAAATCAAGACAAGTGTGAAATAACTCTAAATCCAGAAAATCCTGATTATTGCATATGCATATTCTCTCCTAATGAAATTCCAAAGAAGTGAAAAAGCTCAGTAACAAACGAATTACTTATCTCACAAACAAACAAATTCGCGGCCAGTTTCTTTTCCCAGAAAACCCTATCCCCAAATTAAAACAACAGACATGATAATCAGGAACACAACACGCATACCATGAACTCCGAATAATTTCCAAATCCTCGAAGATGAAACTATCAATTAGAATTAGAATCCCGAAATACTCAAAAGCACTCAACGGATTAAGCTAAATTTGGTTTCAGTTTAGTCCATATCTGAATCAACCAAGTCAATCAGCTCAAACAATCAAAAAAAAAAAAAATCTCTTCGTTTCTTCTAATGTTAACGACACATAACAACTCTAGCTCTCGTAATCAAAAACACATAACCTTGAAAAATAATCTCACCTAAAAATGGCTCTTTTTGAATCAATTTTCCTCGCCGAAGAGACGGCGGAGACGAGAAGCGAAGTGTCCGGTGGGTTCAAGAGAGGCTTCGTGGAGGAGACTGCGTTTGATGTTGTTCATGCGATTAGAGAGAGATTCTTTCTCTTCTTTGAGAGCTGACGTGTCCTCTTGAAGGTCGTGGATGCTGTACTTTTGGCCCAAGGATCTGACGCTCAACATTAATATCCCAGTCATGGCGAAGAGTTGAATGAAGCTGTGTTTGTGTTTCTTAGCGTTTTCTATAAACCCTAGCGACTTTTTAGGGTTTTGGGCGGTGTTTCCGGTTGAGCTCGGTGTCCCCGACGATGCCATTGCGATTTCCGACGGACGATAAATGAGTTTTAACTTCGGCAAGAGGTCCCTCATCACAGAAACCACCACCACCGCGGCCGCCTCCACCAAAACGGCCGCCACCTCGTCCACCGCGGCCGCCGTCTCTTCCTCCCCTGAAACCGCCTCCTCCTCTCGGGGGTCTCATTTTTTTATCTGTGTTTTGGTTGATTTTAGGAGAAGATTTCAATGGAAGCAGTGTTACTGCGAGTTTGTGACTGTTAGAAGACTTTTGAGCTTAGGGTTTTTATTTAGGGTTTTGAAGTGGGTCATTCGTTGCTAAATGACCATAATATCCCCTGCTTTTCAATCCACCCATTTTTTTTTAAATTTTAAATTTTAATTGCATAAAAAACATTTGCATGTATGGACTCTTAACAGGACTTGAAGCTTTTGAAGGTTGATAATCGAAGTTTGAACTGCTTACTGCTTACAGAGGACTGAGGAGAGACCGACTAACGAGAGTAAAAATTGAAGCCATTGAAGGTTGATAATTGATAGGATGTATTGGATTTTGTTTAGATTTTAGAAATTACAAATGAGAGATTCATATTTGAGAGTAAAGAAGGGGGAAACAAAGGCTGCGCGATGAAAAAAAAGGTGGGAATGAGAGGAACCCTAAATTACTAAGATTGATTTGGTAACTACGGTTCAGGTTTTGACCCGACAAATACATATATATTTTTATAAACCGCGGTTTAAGGAACAAAAGTCACGATTTGGCCCAGTGGTAAAGCCTTACAATAAAAAAAAAATTTATATCAATGGTTACAATTTCGAGTCCCAGCAGACTTAAGGAAATAATTTTTTTTTTTAATTTTTTTACTGATACTAAGGTATCATTAATTACTGACACTAAATTTACTGATACTCTAGTGTCAGTAATATATGCGTAAAACGTCACTTCCGCGAGGTGTTGGTTCGACTCCAGACGACTACACGTTTTTTTTTTTTTTTTTTATTTCTTACTGATACTATTGTAATAGTAATTACTGACACTAAAATCGCTGATACCATAGTGTCAGTAATTATTGATATTTAAGTGAAAAACACGGAAATAGGCCCATTTACACGTCGTTTCTGACACTTTTAGCCTAGTGTCACTAACATTAGTGTCAGTAAAGGCCTTTTTTCTTGTAGCGTATGTTTCCTAAGCACAACTCGGATAGCCTACGACATAGGGATTGTTAAACATATGTGATGACCTCGACTTGTATAGTTCAGAAAGGTCGTTCATGTTCTTCGCGAATTCGGAGGTGGCCGAATTGCGTACATATTAGCTAGGCTTATATGACGAACATGTCTGAACTTAGAGAGTCCCAATATGAAGTGTACTCGTTGAACACTTGGGTAGCCAATTAATTTTTTATAAAAGATAATATTCGATATTATAATTATCAACTACGATAATAAAATGTTATTGGATAACAATGATTATTTACTTTGACCTAATTGAATTAATTGGATTAATTCAATAATTACACAAGGGCTTAATTGTAAAATCATAATTATCTCTACCATTTGAGGATATTATGGTGATTGTAAGTATATAATAATAGGTGGTTTTGGCTTGATTTAATTGGATTAAATCAAGGTGGCAAACATTTAACTAATCCATTTCCTAATCTTTGGCTTGATTTAATTAGATTAAATCTAAGTGGTAGACAAAGGAGATTAGTCACACCTAATAATACATATTTGGACAAATTAAATTAAGCCCACTTAAAAGTTGATTACAACTTTTATTAATTAAAAATTACCTAAGTTTTACTATAAATAGCAAGCTTTAGGAAGGTTTTACTTACAAGTTCAAATACAAGCATAAGCAAATTCTTGAGAGATTAGCCTAAGTTAGAGAAGTGTTTAGAGAAGCTTGTGAGGTCTCTAAAACATTTCATCTAGGAGAAATCAAGATTGGATCTTGAAGTGAAGCTTGGAAGCATTGGAAACAAGATTGGATCTTGAAGTCAAGCTTGCACACCTTGGAGGTTCTCCAACAATTTCAACAAGGAGAAGTAATTGGATCTTGCATCAAGCTTACTAGGTAATGTTTGATCTTCTCCTAAGCTATGTTTATTTGTGTATTAGATGCATGATCACATAGCTTAATGTTGAATAAGGCTAATCAATTGTGTTAGGATACTTTAGAAGTATAAACACAACATGCTTGTAATTAAGTCAAAGATATTCATGTTGGACATGAAACAATTAATTAGAGTTTGGAGCTCTAGATTAAAGCTTAGAGTTATGGCTACCATTCTAGATTCATTTGACCACTTTTAGGTGGACTAGAATTGTTAATGAGACATTTCTAATTGGGATTCTAAAATGGTTTGTGTATTGGATTCCAAATTTACAAAAATACGTATTTAGAATAAATTTATGTTTTTGGAAAAATATTTGATATTTTGAAAAACTAGATTTTTATTCTATAACATGTGTTTATAATGGTTTTAAAATTAAAAATTAATTTTTGGTGTTTTTGAAGTGTTTAGGGAAGACCGGATGCAATTAGGGTAATAGACCCTAATTGCATCAGCTTTCTGGAATCCAGAGAGCTGTGCAAGTGAAAAGAAATAATGAAAATAAAAAATAAAAAAAAATCAGCTTGTGGCACTACAGTGCGCGCATACGCGCACTGCGCGCGAGATTTTTATTTTTGATCGTTTGAGAGTATCCGGACTCTGATTCAGTCCCGATTTTTTCCTATACACTTGTAATGGAATATAGTATTTCATTAAATATTTTAAAATTACACCCATACTTGATATCCATGGGTTAGACCCATTTCCGCTGCCCGGGGCACCGATCCAACCTTGGGGGTTCCACAACTGCCCTAACATGTATTTGCCCGCAATTGAATTTCACCAATTCCCACTATCTGAGAAGAAATTGTATTTCTCATCTTCACTACTCCAAAGTCTCATGCTTTGTATGTCATGAAGAAGTCCTTGTGAGGAGTGACGTGGTAGGATGTTGCAGTATCTACCACTCATTCAACATCTTGTGTTACGGTGTGAATGTATGCTTCTTCCTGGCTGGAGTAGATAGCTACGTCTCCTGAGGTAACTACCAGTGTCTCCGCATCATTTTTCTTTGATTGAGAATTGCCTAGACCCTGCTCTTGTTACAACTTTCGGCAAATTTTCTTTAAGTGGCCTTCTATGCCACAGTGGAAGCACTTGTATGTATGCTTTCTCCCGTCTGTGGATTTGCCTATACTTTTACTTTTGACTCTTCCTTTACCTTGATTTCTAAAACTTTATGGGGCTAAAATATAATTTTCAAAAACTTCAGGGGCTCAGTGAAATTTACCAGGATTGCTTACGTGACTGACATGTGGCTACTAACGTGGTAAAAGTGGGACCAGCTTACTGACGTGGCTGATATGTGGCGCTGAGGTGGCGGATGATGTGTCAATGACTTGGCTACTTACTGTGTGCTGACGTGGCACTGACGTGGTCATCTTCAACCTTCGGCTGGCGCGTTGGCGTGCTTGGCGAAGCTGCAATTTGGCGCATGTGGCTGCTATGAACCTCTGTTCGATCGTTGAAAAATACCACCGTGCTTGTCTTGACGTGAACTAGCTGATGGTATATTCAAAATTAATTTTTGACAACTTTCCCGAAACCCGAATTTTCCGAACAAAGTTCCGTTCTTCGGTTTTACCACCCCAATGTATAACCAAAGCTACTGGTACAACTTCTTGTGATTCTCTGATCACTCTAGAGTGTTTTTGAAGGAAAAACCGAAAATCCATTACTACAAGAATAGAATTACAAGTATTAAACTTTACAAAAAATATTCACTCTCTAACACTCTATCAAACTCTCTAACACTTGAAGCTTGTAAATTTGGGATGCACTAAGCTCAAGAATGAGCTCTGTACTTATAGCCAAGGTTTGGCTCAAATTTTCAACATATCTACAATGAAGCACCTAAAGTTGGCTTGTTTGTTTCCTCCAAAATCAACTCCACCGAAAGTTGACAATCCTCTCATGCATGGCAGCTTCTCTTCATGCATGGCAGCTGGATCATCTGGAAAGAAGCCTCCCCATGTAGCATGCAGTTGGAACTCACAAGAAAACCTTTGATTACCTTGGTTTCATGACAAGACTGGTCTAGCCTAAGAGACCTAACTAGGTCCATATCTAAATCCTCAACAACAATCAATAGAGGTCATCTGTGAACCCAAAAAAAAAGAAAAAGATAAGCTAATTTATAAATAAATATTGAAACTTTCACTTATGAATAAAAAACTTTGCACATTTTTTACATCTATTATCGGTGATGAATGAGGGGGACACAAAGCCCTAGTCTACATTCATTATGTTAATAAACTGTAAACTATTTTTTGATCTTTTCCTCCTCTGCAACAATTTAGCAGTAGAAAAAATATATAGGCTTCTTAGATATTTGAATGACTATGAGAAAGAAATGGAATAAATATCACTATGAATAAAATATATGTTCCATGCAAAGACGATAAGAACAGGGAGTAAAGTACATGCCAGGCATATATTAATATTAGAGATATCCAAGGTTTCAGAAGTAGTTGCAAAAATACCATTATTTGAAAAGTGTAAACTTAAATAGCAAAAGGACAATGTGATAAAAGCACAATCTTGAAAAACTTTAAAGGACAAGAAACTAAATTCATGTGGTCAAAGGCGGTAGGAAGGGCAAGGCGTTTAGCAGTTCAATCTGCTCAGGTGCCATTTTTGACCAATTAAATGACAGATTAACTAGTTAAACTTATAGAATTTTATCCAAGATTTGAAAACTCAATATGTGGTGTGAGGCAGTCTCTCGCATGAGGTGAGGTGGGAAGCCTCGAGGAGGCACAAAAAAACTAAAAGCATCAAATAAATTATTCATAACAAATCCATATCAACTAATACACAAAATAATCCATCAAAACTAAAGAAAATGAAACATATAACAACACAAGTTTATGAAATAAAATGAGCGTTGATATATAAATAGGCTTTCATTTATGTCCAATAGTGTGAAATATGGGTTTGAAATGTCATTCTCCAAAAAGGCATTGTGGGAATACAAACTGGGCGACGCATGCTGTTCTGGGCTCGCGGCCCGGTTGGGAGTACGGAGTAGCCCACGGGGGACTAAACCCGAGAATAATGGAGTCGCCACCCGGTGTGAACTGGGACAAACATTTAAGGCCGCACTCACCCCTCGCAAGAGAAGACCTCAAACCTTTGGGTTCGGAATGGTCCCTTACTTATGTCACTTGTAATAAAATGATTTGTGCAATAATCTAACCAAGCCTAAGCAACATATTTCCAAGGATGATTTACCCCTAAGTTCGCATGCATAAATCAACAAGTTCATCTAAATTTACATGTAACATATATCCGAATTTGCATACAGCCTATTTGCATGTAATCTATGTCTCAATTTGCATACATAAAGATAAATTAACATACGGCAAGCATACAAGTTAATAAACACATTGTACTCATACATGTGGGGAATACAGATGAACGACACCTACACCATCTTCCGTAATACAGAGAAGCAATCAGGTTCATCATACGAATGGATAGCTACTAGGAACAATTATGCACGAAATCTGATGAAAATGACTCAGTTCAGTGGGTGCGCGTTCGCGTAGCGTTCGATAACGCGTTCGAACGGTAAACAGAAGGTTCGCGTTCTTATAGCGTTCGAGAACACGTTCAAACGGAACCAGACCTGATGCATGAAACACTAAGAAAATACGTGTGCGTTCGCGTAGTGTTTCAGAACGCGTTCGAATGGTAAATAGAAGGTTCGCGTTCGTATAGCGTTCGAGAACGTGTTCGAACGGAACCAGACCTGATGCATGATGAAACTAATAAAATGCGTGCGCGTTCACGTAGCGTTCAAGAACGTGTTCGAAAAGTAAACAGAAGGTTCACGTTCGTGTGGCGTTCGAGAACGCGTTCGAACGGAACCAGACCTGATGCATGCAACACATTAATAGACAAACAAATCCACAATGTTGGACCTCACGTATCGGATTGAACTCATCTCGCATCCAATCGAATATACACCAATCGGCGCGGCAAAGAATCGTGGTAAAGGATTTTAACCCCTCAAAATATGGGACCTTTAATCCAACTTACTAAGCCCATGCGTTCGATCACATCATGCATATAAAAATAAAGACAATAACATCGGACTTCGTATACCCGATTGAACACATCTTACATTCAACCGAATATACATTATTCGGCGCGGCGAAGCATCGTGGTAAAGGATTTTAACCCCTCAGAATAGAGGACCTTTAATCCAACTTACTAAGCCCATGCGCTCGATCACATCATGCATATAAAAATAAAGACAATAACATCGGACTTCGTATACCCGATTGAACACATCTTACATTCAACCGAATATACATTAATCGGCGCGGCAAAGCATCGTGGTAAAGGATTTTAACCCCTCAGAATAAGGGACCTTTAATCCAACTTACTAAACCTATGCGCTCGATCACATCATTACATAAACAAATACATGCGGAATTTAAATAACGAATAATAAATAAATCAAAGCAACATAAAACAAAAGAATGTGCCGTTTACTCAAGCGATACGTGGAGTTGTATCCCGAGTACAGATCATACTACCGTCCATTCGGAATCGGCTATGAAATTTATGTCCGGGTTTCCATCTGATATACCGCGAGAGTTGACACATCTTTCATTTTATTCCAAGGCCACAACAACAATATTTCGTAATACAAGCATATTTATCTACTCAAAGGCCACAACATGCATTTTAACATAATAATCAGGCGAACAATACTCAATAAATAATAAAAATAAAACTGAAAACGAGTGTGTAAAAATACCCTCAGGTCTAACCTTTTTTGCCGACTTTTAGACTTGCGTTTCACGGATATCGGAAGGGTTACAGCTCCTCATTTTTCCATTTCACTGGCTTAGCGTCTTAGCTCGCTGTTTCGCTGTTTTGCTTATTGTTTGACCTCCGTTTTGCTGTTGTTTTCTCTATATTTCTGCTTACTGTTTCAAGTCTTCAAAGCTACTATTTTTTGCATTTTTTAGGGGGTCTAATGGCTGTGTTTTTCGATTGTTTAATGAGGCTTAGAGTGCAGTTTTTATGTTCACTACAATGCGGTTTTTTACTACTGGTTTGGGGTGTTTTAGGGGGCTGTTTGGAGGGCTAAATTTCGGTGATGTAGCTACTATTTTTGGCGTTATTTGGCTGCTGTATTTCAGTTATATGGTTGTTGTATCAGGCTGTGTCTTTCGGTAATGTGAGGGAGTGTTTGAAGGCTTGTTATTTTCGGTAATGTGATTGAGGAGATGGAGAGAATTGTTTGCTGTTTTTCTTATGATTTATGTGTAATGTCAAGGATTTCTTGCTGTGATTTGCGTGTGAGTTGTGTATTCTGAAGGGGATGCATGTCTTGGTTAGGGGTTGTTTATATAGAGAAGGGTTAGGGTTTCTCCTTGTCTCACAATGAAAATATTGGATTTGGTGTCAAACAAGGAAATGATTTGATTGATTGGGGGGACAAATTTTGGTGAATTAGGAAGGTTGAATATTTGATTTGCTTGGTTTAGGAATACAATATTTTAATTGGTTAGGATTGATTTTAATTAGGCATAATATTTCTTTATTTAGTATATAATATTTTGGATTAGGAAGTTACAATATGTGATTTATCTTAATTAGGTATGACTATATTTTATGTCTTATTTAATTTTGTATATCAATTAATTAATATTTTATTTAGTTATATTTAATTTAATTAATATTTGATTTAATTTGTGCGTATTTTAGGGGCTATAGGCGTGTGGGCCTCTCTTGGTGGGCTAGGTGTTGTGTTGGTTTGGTGATTGGGCTTAGGTGGGTGGCAAGGGGTTTGGGCCAAGGTTAAAAGGTTTGTGGGTTTTTTTGGGCCAAAGGTGCTCTAAACGGAGGTCCAACAAGTGAGCTTGACGCTAAACAAGTGAATAAGGATCTAACGAAATACTGATTCCCTTTCGACGACCGTTTCCCGCAATATCCTTAACTAAAAAGGTAGTGCCTCCAACTGAGACTCATCATCAGGTTTCACATGCAAAAATACAATGCCTACAGTCGCCCCCACTTTGTTGGGACTTGTGCAGTGTGTGACTTTGAACAATCCTATCAAAGTTATGCAATTAATTTTCACTTACCTGGCTCGTCTGCTGCCTCAAGCTGAGTTGGTGCTGCAGTGGACCTCGATCCTGGGACGCATCCCAATAACTGCAACCGACAACGGGGGCACCTCGACCCTAGGACGTATCCCGATACCGCTGGAAATGAGGGTCTCGCCCTAGAACAAATGATGTAGTGGGCCCTCGACCCTGGGACGCATCCCAGAACTACAACTGATGAAGCAGTGGGCCCTCGACCCTGGGACGCATCCCGAAACTACAACTGAAAATAGAGGTACCTCAAACCTGGGACGCAACCCGATACCACTGGAAATGAGGGCCTCGCCCTAGAATAAATGATGTAGTTTGCCCTCGACCCTGGGACGCATCCCAGAACTACAACTGATGATGCAGTGGGCCCTCGACCCTGGGCGCATCCCAGACTACAACTGATGATGCAGTGGGCCCTCGACCCTGGGACGCATCCCGGAACTGCAACTGACAAAAGGGGTACCTCGACCCTCGGACGCATCCCAAAACTGCTGACGATGGGGCCTCGCCCTCAAGCTGATATGGGCCTCGCCCCCAAGCTGACATGGCCTCTCCCCCTGGGACTATCCAAAAAATTGTTGATGTGGGCCTCGCCCCCTAGGACTCATCCCCAAAACTGAAACTGCGCTGACGCTGTTTGGCTCATTTCTGCCGCTTTCTCTTTTCTTCGAATCTGCGAACACAAAACAAAAAAAACACGAAGAGAATGCAATGTTACATGTCTGCATGAATGATTTTCTTATCCCATTGGGTTAGGTCTTCTGCCAATTTCCTTGGTGACTTCTCGGTCTTCTCTCCCTCAGGCAAAGTACTGCTTCAATCTGTCTACGTTGATCGGATCAGTGAACTCGTTCCCTTCCAAGTCTGATAGCTTCACTGCTCCATTTCCCATTACCTTCTGCACTATGTAAGGTCCTTCCCAGTTAGGTCTGAACTTTCCTCTTGGATCTGTCGTCGACGGCCTTGATTGCTTAAGTACCAAATCACCCTTTCTGATCATAGTGGGGCGCACTTTCTTGTTGAATGCTCGGGCTAGTCTCTTCTGATACAACTGCATGTGATACAAAGACTTTGTTCTCTTCTCATCCAATAGTGCTAACTGATCAAACCTCTGTGCGGCCCACTCCTGTTCCGGTAATTCTGCCTCTCCTAATACCCTCATAGACTGTATTTCCACTTCTACTAGCAATACTGCTTCCATTCCATAGATCAAAGAGTAAGGTGTGGCCCCTGTTGTTGTTCTTACAGATGTTCTGTACCCCCACAAAGCATATGGTAGTTTCTCAGCCCAATCTCTGCAGTTCTCTGTCATCTTAGCTAAAATTGTCTTTATAGTCTTGTTGGCTGCCTCAACTGCCCCATTTGCCTGCGGTCTGTACGGTGATGACTTGTGGTGGCCTATCCCGTATTTCTGTAACATTGCCTTCGTATCTCCTTGAAACTGAACTCTATTGTCTGTCACTACATGATGCGGCATGCCATACCGACAAATGAGGTTCTGAGCTATAAACTTTACCATCTGTTTTGCTGTAACATTGCGGAATGATTCGGCTTCCACCCACTTCGAGAAGTAATCTACTGCCACTACTATGAAGCGATGCCCATTCGATGCATTCGGTCGAATTTCTCCAATCATATGAATTCCCCATGCTGAGAAAGGCCACGGCTCTGACAACCCGTGCAACTTGTGTGCAGCAAGTGATTCAAATTACCGTGTGCTTGAAAATCATGACAGTGCTTTACCATCTTCGCGTAGTCTGTTTCCATGGTTGACCAATAAAAACCTTGTCTCACTATCTTGATGGGCAGATTCAACCCGTTCATGTGCGGACCACATACCCCGGCGTGTACTTCTTCCATTACATGCTGAGCTTCTTCTTTTCTCAAATACTTCAGCTGAATACCGTTTGCTTGCCTCTTGTACAGTTCCCCTTTCAAAATCACATACTGGGAAGCTAACTTCTAAATGGCTACTCTGTCCTTTCTGCCTGCTCCTTCTGGGAGTTCCCCATGTTCCAGATACCTCTGAATGTCATGATACCAAGGTTTACCGTCGTCGACCTCAACTTCTAGAATTCTTTCTATCTCATAAACAGGTATGCTTGCTGTTGTCAATATCAACGGTCTCATCACTAACTTTTCTGGATTTTCCCAAGTTGCTGCAAGTGTAGCCAATGCATCTGCCATCTGATTCTCTTCTCTCTCGTAAGTGCTGAAACTTACAATCGGGGATAACCTGTGCCAACTTTCTGAGGTGAAAAAGGTAAGGTTTCAACCGTTCTTCTTTCAACTCCCATTCTCCTCGCATCTGCTGGACTACCAACATAGAATTCGTAAGACTTCCACACTCTCGCCTTCAAGGCTATCAATGCAGTCACCAAAAGCATATGCTTCATACTCGCCATGTTGTTGGTTACTCTGAATGTCAACCTTTTGGCCAAAGGCAAGGTCTCTCATTCGGGGGTCACTATCACAATCCCAATTCCGGCTCCCTTGTAATTCACTGCTCCGTCAAAATACATTTTCCATTTCTGAACTGTTATTGCTTGGATATCTTCATCGGGAAATTCAAACTTATACTGATCTCCTTCAACAGGTTGCAATGCTAGAAACTCTGCTACTGCTCGCCCTTTGACCACTTTGGTGGTGAGATACTCAATGTCAAACTCTGTCAGCAATACTAACCATCTGCCCAATTTCCCCACTAACGAAGGCACTGAATGCAGATATTTCAGAGGATTCTCCTTTGCCACTACCTGGATCTTGTAAGACTGGAAGTAATGCCGCAATTTTCTGGAAGCCCATACCACTGCAAGATAGATCTTCTCTACTTCCTGATATCGAGCCTCATATGGGAGCATCTTCTTACTCGGATAGTAAACTGCATGCTCTACCCCTGTCTCATTTTCCTGTACCATCATAGCCCCCAGTGCTTCTGATTCTATGGCCAAGTACAATATCAAAGGTCTGCCCGGTCTCGGAGGTTTCAATACATGAGGCTTTACCAAGTACTCTCGGATCTTGTCGAATGCTGTTTGACACTGCTCATTCCACTTTACTGGTTGATCTTTCCTCAATAGTTTGAAGATAGGCTCACACACTGATGTCAACTTGGCGATGAACCGACTGATATACTGAGTCTTCCCCAGGAATGCTCTGACTTCTTTCTCAGTCTTCGGTGCTGGTATTTCTGTGATTACTTTGACCTTTTCAGATTCTACCTCTATTCCTCCCATTCCCACTGTATGTCCCAGTAATTTTCCAAATGTTACCCCAAACACACATTTCTTGGGATTTAGCCGTAGGTTGTATTTTTCAACTCTCTGAAGGAACATTTCCAGTGCTTCAATATGCCCAACTCTTGTCTCTGATTTCACCATCATGTCATCTACATACACTTCAATCTCTTTGTGCATCAAGTCATGGAATAGTGTAGTGGCTATCCGCTGATAAGTAGCTCCCGCATTCTTGAGACTAAACGGCATTACCTTGTAACAATAAGTACCCCACTCGGTAACAAATGCAGTCTTGTGTTTATCTTCCTCAGCCATAAGAACCTGATTGTAACCTGAAAACCCGTCTGCAAATGAATACATAGCAGATAAAGCCGCACTATCAACCATTACGTCTATGTGCGGTAAAGGAAAATCATCTTTCGGGCAAGCCTTGTTGAGATCTCTGTAGTCCACACATATTCTGACCTTCCCGTCTTTCTTTGGCACTGGAACTATATTAGCCAACCACTCATGATACTTTACTACTTCCAGGAACCCCACATCTATATGTTTCTTAACTTCCTCTCTGACTTTCTCAGCCCATTCTGGTCTCATCCGTCGGAGTTTCTGTTTTACTGGCCTCATATTCGGATAAGTTGGTATTGTGTGCTGGGCAATGTTTCTGTCTACCCCAGGCATGTCCTCATAGGACCAAGCAAACACTTTGGCATATCTGCTCAATACTTCTTCTAATTTATCGCTCTCTTAGGAGGTAACTTCACTTGCAATCAGAATTTCCTTGGGGTTCTCAAGTGTACCCAAGTTAAATGCAGTAGTTCTGGCCGAACTGATATCAAATATGCTTGATTCGTGCAGAGTAAATGGAAATGACTCAGGCAAGTAAGCAAAAGAAATATCTTTATTATTGGATAATGTGGAAATACATTCAAACAAATCAGGAAGGTAAATGTATTCATCATCTATAGACACTTCTTCATCTGCAACCAGGTTCTTCTCAGGCTCTTTATCCTCCTCAAGAGTCAGGCTCTCTAACTTCATCAGTTCTTCTTCCCAATTCTCTTTCTTCATAACTTCTTTAGTCAGCGGCTTCTTACCCAGTATCTCTTGGAAGATCTCAAAACCAGGCACCACAATCCCGTTGACTTCTACCGGTTCGGGCTCACCTTGATACCCTGAAGCTTTCACAAAACAATCTGCCAGTTTCAACCCTTTCTTTTTAACCTTCGGCTTATCTTCATCAGACTTGTATCCCAGACCCCTCCGAGTAGTCTGTCCTCTAAAGTCCGGCAGTTTTGAACCCTCACCCGGCTCGTACTTCATTTTTCCCATGATCCTAGCCACCTTAGGATCCACCCATTCCTCAAAAGTTGCCGACACTTGGAACCTTATGAAACGTTGTATTTCCAAAGCGGCCACATCATTGTCCACCTCAGCTCGGATGGTGACAATCTCTCCCCCATACGGGAACTTAATCATCTGGTGCAGAGTAGAGAGCACGCCCCCAAGCTTATGAAACCAAGGCATTCCCAACAATAAGGAAAAAGTGGCTGGGATATCCAGCACAGTGAACTCAACTTCGTCCTCAATAGGACCAACCTTGACTGCTGCCACAAATGTACCTTCAACTCCTCGCTTACTATCATCATAAGCCTTGATAGTCATACTAGAGGGATCCAAATCTGTTGCCTATATACCCAGCTTGGCCAAAATCTTCAACGGGCACACATTAATGGATGAGCCGTCATCCACCATCACATAAGAGGTCCTTTTACCCCTCACTTCAGCTCTGATAAACAAGGGTCTATTATGATTTCTCCCTTCATTCGGGAGTTCTTCCTCAGAAAAAGTGATTGCCTGCTGTTGGTTTCTATAATATGTCCCAAGAAAGATTAAGCATTCATGAAATACTATAAATGAATATATATAAAAGACTTGAAGCATGGCGGAATCATACTTACAAAGCTATGTGATGAAGAAGATGATCAAATGGTGGAAGCTCCAAGTGTTGGAAGATTCGGCCAAGAGGAGGAAGAAGACTTGAAGCTCCAAGCTTTTGTATTCCAAGCTTTTTGATGGTTTCC
>SKCR01008430.1:0-24052 GCA_019454045.1 Zanthoxylum bungeanum | reverse complement strand
GTACGTGCCAATGAGCTATGGTGTGTGACGGACTGTCAAATGGATTTCCCGTTGTAGATTCCCCAGAGGGAAGGTGGAGCGAGGCTCACTTAAATACCCAAGCCTCTTAGGCTCTTATCGCTTGGTGTCAGGATAAACAACGAGTCCTCCAAATTAGTCCATCACAAAAGGCTACGAGTAAATGGCTATCTAGGTGCCATCACAGCTTTTCCTTCTAGAAAGGTAGTGAATGAAGGAAGACACCAAACCATACCTAGCCTTAAAATGCCTTTGATTAAACCCTCACTTTATCCACTATAGACACGGTCAATTAAAACATAAATCCAAACATTACAAGACAATATTTCGGGGCCAATTCTCTATCCCCAGTGGAGTCGCCAGACTGTGGGAACAACATACATCTACCTGGGCGACGCGTGCTGTCCTAGGCTCGCGGCCTAGTTGGGAGTACGGAGTAGCCACGGGGGACTAAACCGGAGAGTAATGGAGTCGCCACCCGGTGTGAACGGGAAAATGAGATTTAAGGCCGCACTCACCCCTCGCAAGGGAAGACCTCAAACCGTTGGATTCGGAATGGTCCCTTACTTCTGTCACTTGTAATAAAAGGATTTATGTAATAATTTAACCAGGCTTAAATAACATTTATTTCCAAAAATATCATGCTTCTAAATTCATATGCATACATCAACAAGTTCATCACAACATGCAACATCACATGGCAATCTCATGAACATATTTCAATCCTATGATATGGAAAACTAAGAACAACCTAATCATGCTTGAGTACTATCTCATGAACCTGTTAACCAAATAACATGCTAACACCTAATCATGCTTGAATACAATCCCAAGAACACATAGAATGGATAAATGCAGGAATACAAATAATACAGTTGGCTATATAACACAAGAAAGATCAACCAAGAGGCAATTATGCATGAATATGATAAGACAGACTCAGTTCAGTGTGGCGCGTTCGCGTTTCGTGTAGCGTTCGTAAACGTGTTCGAACGGTAAACAGAAGGTCGCGTTCGTATGGCATTTGATAACGCGTTCGAACGGAAATGAAACAGAATGCTCGCGTTCGTATGGCGTTTGATAACGCGTTCGAACAGAAATGAAACAGAATGCTCACGTTCGTATGGCGTTTGTTACGCGTTCGAATGGAAATGAAACAGAATGCTCTCGTTCGTATGGCGTTCGTGAACGCGTTCGAATGGAAATGAGACCTGATGCATGATAAGGCAAAATGCATGCGCGTTCGAGTTGCGTTCGTAAACGCGTTCGAACGGGAACAGACCTGATGCATGAAATGGGACGCAATACATAAACAACAAAATAAAGGGGGCGCGGCGAAGTACTGCCGTAAAGGTGGCCTTTGGGGGCTCTTGATCTCTCAAAGAGAGGACCTTTAGACCAACATACTAAGCCCATGCGCGTCATATCACATCATGCATACAAACATAAAGGCAATCATATTCAACTAAGTATGTCTGATTGAACGTGTCTTGCATCCAACCGAACACACATCAACCGGCGCGGCAAAACATCGTGGTAAAGGGCTTTAACCCCTCCCCATAGGGGATCTTTCATTCCACTTACTCAGCCCATGCGCTCGATTGAACCATGCATAAATAAGCAACAATATTAAACGTAATGTGTCCGATTGAACGTATCTCGCATTCAACCGAACACACATCAATAGGTGCGGCAAAGCATCGTGGTGAAGGATTTTAACCCTTCCGATTAGGGGACCTTTCATCGCACTTACTGAGCCTATGCACTCGATTATATCATACACAAATAAGAGACATACAAAATTTAAGTAACAAGAAATAGATAAACCAAAGCAACACAAAACAAGAGAAGGTGCCGTTTACTCAAGTGGTACGTGGAGTTGTATCCCAAGTACAGACTGCACTACCGTCCATTCGGATTCGGCTACAGAATTTACGTCTGGGTTTCCATCCTATATACCACAAGAGACGACACTCTTCCATTCATTCAAGCCACAACATGCATCCATAAACGACTCTCATGCGAATAAAATTCAATAATAAAAGAAACGAATATGAACTAATGAAAAAGTGCCCCCAGGTCTAACCTTTTAAGTCGTCTCTCGGACTCGCGTTTCACGAAGATCGGAAGGGGTAAAGCTCCGCAACTCTTCCGGTTCACTGGTTCACTGCTCTCGTTCGTTGTCTTACTGTTTTGGGTCGTCCTCCTCCGTCTTTTGCTGCTGTTTTGACTCCGATTCGCTGCCGCTGCTACTGTTTTGCTGCTGTATTTTAGTTACTGTTTTTGGGATGTTTTGGCTACTGTTTTGGGTGTGTTTTTTTGGTGATGTTATGGTGTGGTTCAGGGGCTGTTTTATGTGTGTGTTATTGCTGCTGCTGTATGGGCTGTTTTAGGATGTGTAGGGGCTGCCATTTTCGGTTGTGGAGTGGGGGAGATGAAAGGGATTATTTCTGTTTTTCTTCTTGTTATTGCCGTGAGTTGTGTGTATCTTATATGTATGAGCTAGAGCTGGTTGAGAAGGTTGGTGAATGGTTCTTTTTATAGGCAAAGGGGTAGGCTTGACAAGGAAAGGGATTTGATTTGGTGTTGGGTAAGGGAAGTCAAAGATTGAGGGGGGACAAATCTTGGCTAGATAGGGAGGTTGAATATTTAGTTTATGTTGATTAGGCATACACTATTTTAAGTTTGGGAATAATATATTGGTTGATTGATTTTAACTTGGTATGATTATATTTGATTGGTTTAGATTGGTATGATATCTTTTTAATTTGGTATGTGATTTTTAGATTTGTTTTGATTTCACCATGTGTTAAATATGTGTGTTTTAAGTGGGTTTGGGCGTGTGGGCCAAGGCTTCAGCGAATTGGGCTTTATGTGAGGCTAGCAGCAAAACCAGAATTACCGACACCGTTCGAACGCCTCCTCGAACGTGGCACGAACGTCCGCAATCTGCCTGACGTTCGAACGAAGTAACGAACGCAGCACAACGAAGACAGTGAACTTGTTTATTCTGAATTCCCCCTTCCGATGTCCGTTTTCCGTGACCTCCGTGACTTAAAAGGTAGTGTCTCCAAAATGAGACTCATCATAGGGACTTATGTATAAAAATGCAGTGCCTACAATTATCTAACAGCAAATCAGCTACTAAAGTCCATTTTTTGATCCTTGAAGGCATGACGGGTTTCAATATCCCCGGTCTACGTATCCATTTATCTTCCAGAATCTTAACCTTCTGCCCATTACCTATCCTCCACTGCAGCCCTTTATCAAGAAGCTTCTTACCCCACAAAATACTCCGCCAAATGAATGAAGGATTATACCCCAAATTAGCTCTCTGAAAATCTGAATTGGAAAAATATCGCGCTTTGAGAACTCGGGCCACTAGAGAACTGGGTTCCTGAATCATTCTCCAACCCTGGTTCACCACCAAAGCTTGGTTAAAAGAAGACAGGTCTCTAAACCCCAAGCCTCCCCGAGTTTTAGTAACACAAAGCTTCTCCCATCTTGCCCAATGAATCTTCTTCTTCTGTTTGTTTGAACCCCACCAAAATCTTGAGATTTCCTTCTGGATGTCATCACAAACCCCCTGAGGTAATCTAAATACACTCATTGCATATGCCGGAAATGCTTGAGCCACTGCTTTAATAAGTACCTCCTTACCCCCACTTGAAAACAATTTGGACTGCCACCCCGAGATTTTCCCTATAACCTTCAGTTTTATCTCGTTAAAGAAGCTCGACCTATTTTTTCCAATCATCGCAGGTAGCCCTAGGTATTTCTCATGTATTGATACCACTCTTAGACCGAATATATCCTTAATCGCCTCCACTTTCCCAGGTGTGGTTTTACTGCTAAAAAACATGGAACTCTTATCAAAATTGAAGACCTGTCCTGAAGCCGCTGAATACATATCAAAAATAGTCTTTAAAGCTTGACAATCAGCAACCTTGGCCCTTGAAAAGATTAGGCTATCATCGGCAAATAACAAGTGAGAGATAGAGAGCTCTCTACTAAATCTCAAACCTCTAAAGAGACCTTGTTTCTCTGCGTTTAAGACGGATTGCGAGAACACCTCTGCACAAAGAATAAACATGTAAGGCGAAAGGGGACATCCTTGTCTGATGCCCCTCTGAGGAATAATATGACCTCTTACTGTCCCATTAAGAATTATAGAGAAAGAGGTTGTCGAGATACAACCCATAATCAGAAGCACCCATTCCATTGTAAATCCCAATTTTAACATCGCCTCCTCCAGGAAGCACCACTCAATTCTATCATAAGCCTTGCTCACATCAAGCTTAAGCGCAACCAAGCCATTAGTCCATTTTGCTTTCCGAATTTTATGAAGACATTCATAACCAATAATGATGTTGTCTGTAATTAACCTCTCTGGAATGAAAGCACTATGTGTAGGAGAGATCACTTGGTGAAGTATAACCTTGAGTCTATTTGCAATCGTCTTTGTCACCGGTAGATATATAACATTGCATAAGCTAACTGGTCTAAAATCAGAGACTTTTTCCGGCTTTGTAGTCTTAGGGATCAAAGCAATATAGGTATGGTTAATGGGTCCTATATTCCCCTTCCTGTTTAGCACTTGTAAACATGCTTCTGTAACTTCATTGCCCACAGCCTCCCAATGCCTAAAAAAGAACCCTGCTTGTAAACCATCTGGTCCAGGAGCCTTCGTAGGGCACATTTGTGAAAGAGCGATTCTGATTTCCTTGTTGGAAATTCTTAAATTTTCATTAAGGACTTTTATGTCTTTTTCTTTCATAAGGTGCATGGGAAGGGTGCAATCCTTGGGGGGGTTGCATCACATCCCAAGGGGTGCCCTTTGGCACCCCCATTCCTTATAAAAAGAAGATTTTAACTTCTATTTCAGGGTTGGAAAAATAAAATCCGAATTAGACAAGTAAAGTCATTGGTTTTCATTGTTTTCTTTGAGAGAGTTACATCCATCTTCCTAGTTTGTTTACTTGTTAAGGAGTGCTCCTTGAACAAGAAGTATCCAAGTTATCCTGGGAGGACGTTGGCTATTTGAATCCGTAGAGCACCTGTGACGGGGCCAATAAGTTCTTAAGGACAGAGATCATCTCGACTTGGACAATTCAGTACTCTCTGTTTCTTGTTTTGTCTTCGAATATTATTTGGTTTAGGGTTTTTATTGCATATAGATCTCTTGGTTGTTTGATTTGTTATTTTGCATGTTAATTGCTGTTTAATGACATATTTTTTTTGTTTTAAATCTTAAGAACTTATGCTCTATTGTTGTTACATAGCAATTCGCATGTTAGGGTTTGTTTATTTTCTCTGGAAAAAATCGGACTGTGCATGAAAAACCCGTAGGGCGTTCGAACGCCCGACGCACGTGAAGGCATAAATTTGAAAATTCGTAAGAACGTTCGAACGCGTCTTTAAACGCAACTCGAACGCAAGCCTTCTATCTTAGAACGTTCGAACACGTCCTAAACGCAACTCGAACGCGAACTCTCTGGAATCATTCTGTTCGAACGCGTTCACGAACGCTATACGAACGTTAACTCTCTGGAATCATTCTGTTCGAACGCGTTATCAAACGCTACTCGAACGTGAACTCTCTGGAAACACATCGTTCGAACGCGTTATCAAACGCAACACGAACGCACACACACTTGACAGTCTCGTTCGAACGTATATACGAATGTGATACTAACGATTTTGTCCTGGAAGTATCATAAACTTGCAAACTTTAAATAATATTAACTTGGTTAGTCATATACTGTAAACACATTAATCTTGGTAGTATAGATTCAAGTTATTATTAAGTTGTTCAATTATCACAAGCATACACATAGTGATAAGTTGAAATTAAATTGGTTGTTGCATAATTGGTTGAGAATTTAAAGTGTAATTTTGCACAAGTAATTCCATCCAATCTTGATTGACATATATATTATACAATTATCGTATTAATTGTGCTATTGGAAGAGTGTAAATCTCGGTTTTGAATTGCTAAAAGATTCTATTGGAAAAAGTGTTTGAAGAATATTCGTTCATTCAATTTTCCTTAAGTATCTTTAGTTGAAATTCAAGGACTTGTGTTTATTGGAACTTTCGTCAATTAGAACAACAAGTGACTACCTAGTACATCACTTTGATCTAGATCATCGTGATCGTTGTGCAATTTGTCTTTCGTAGACTGATTGAACCTGTTGATTTCCAGTTACAAATGGCTAGCGGAAATATCACGGTACCGTCTCTCACGGAGAAAAGCCGGAGAAATTTGGTGGGGAAAATTTCAAACAGTGGCAGAGCAAAATGCTGTTCTCCCTGACAACTCTCCAGTTGGCTAAATTCCTCAAAGATCCTTCGGGTCTTGTGGAGGGTGAATCTGAATTGGCCAAGGAAGAGCGAGAACAGACTTGGATGTCTGGAGACTTCTTATGCAAGAACTACCTTTTGGGTGGTCTTGACAATACCCTATACAATGTGTACCAAGGCATGACTTCTGCGAAGGTTCTCCGGGAATCTCTCGAGAAGAAGTACAAAACCAAAGATGCCGGACAAAAGAAATTTGTCGTGGGTAGGTTCCTGGACTACAAGATGGTAGATTAAGGACGGTGATGTCTCAGTTGGGTGAACTGCAATGATCATTCATGAAATACTGGATGAGGGAATGAAACTCTGTGAGATGTTTCAAGTTGCCGCTATAATTGAAAAGTTGTCTCCATCATGGAAGGACTTCAGGAGCTATCTGAAACAAAAAAAGAAGCAGATGAGCCTTGAAGACCTCAGTGTTCGATTGAGAATCGAGGAGGATAATAGAATGTCCGAGAAGGCCAGCTACAAGACTCTGGAGTCTAAGGCCAACATCATTGAAGGTGTAAAGGGTAGAAAAAAGAGAAAGAACAGTGGAGCTGACTCTGGGAACAAGAAGTTCAAGGGAAAATGCTACAACTGTGGAAAGAGCGGTCATATGTCAAAGGACTGCAGGAACAAAAAGTCTCAGGACAAGGGCAAGAAAAAGAAAAATGAGGCCCATGTTACTGAAGGTGAGCAGCTGACTGATGATATCTCAGAGATGGAACTATCAGCAGTGGTAACCGAAGCCAACATAGTTGGGAATCCGAGAGAATGGTGGGTAGACACTGGGGCTACTCGTCATATCTGTGCAGACAGTAAGATGTTTTCCATGTACCAGAAGGTCGATGGCGGTGATCATCTGACAATGGGAAACTCGTCTACCTCTCAGGTGGTTGGACAAGGCACAGTGGTTCTGAAGATGACATCCGGAAAGGAGCTAACATTGAAGAATGTACTGCACGTTCCAGATATTCGGAAGAACTTGGTCTCGGGCTCTCTTCTTAGTAAGGCTGGTTTTAAGCTTGTATTTGTTTCTGAAAAGTTTGTATTGACTAAGAATGATATGTATGTAGGAAAAAGATACCTAACTGAGGGCCTTTTCAAGCTAAATGTAATGACTGTTAACCGTGCTATAATAAAGCTAGTTCGTCTGCTTATATTACTGTGTCACAAAATGTATGGCAGGGAGGTTAGGACATGTTAATTATGATACCATGCGTAAATTTAAACATGGACCTCATACCTAAATTTGCAATTGATAGCCAACATAAGTGTGAAGCATGTGTTGAAGCAAAAATGCATCGAGCATCATTTCATTCTATAGAACGTAGTTCTGAACCGCTAGAACTTGTACATACCGATGTATGTGACATGAATATGTGCAAATAAGAGGCGGTAAAAAGTACTTTGTCACTTTTATCGATGACAGCACAAGTTCTGTTATGTGTACTTGCTGAGAAGCAAAGCTGAAGCAATTGAGAGCTTCGTACACTATAAGAACGAAGTTGAAAACCAACTTGGCAAGAAAATCAAAAGAATCAGGAGTGATAGAGGCGGTGAATACGTTTCGGTGAATATTGTTCTGTGCACGGAATTATTCACGAAACCACTGCTCCCTATTCTCCTCAACAGAACGGAATTGCGGAACGCAAAAATTGAACGTTGAAGGAAATGATGAACGCCATGTTGATAAGTTCGGGTCTACCCCAGAACTTGTGGGGGGAAGCAGTGCTTTCCGCAAACTACGTTCTGAACAAGCTTCCTCACAGAAGACTGGACAAGACACCATATGAGTTGTGGAAAGGTTTCGTACCTTCCTACAAATACCTAAAAGTGTGGGGGTGTCTTGCCAAAGTAATGGTTCCTAAACCTAAGAAGGTTAGAATAGGACCAAAAACTGTTGATTGTATATTCATTGGATATGCTCGCAACAGTAGTGCGTATCGATTCTTGGTACACAAGTCGGAGTTCCTGACATCAATACGAACATGATAATTGAGTCAAGGAATGCGACATTTTTTGAAGAGACGTTTCCTTATAAGAAAAGACAGCGCACAGAGTCTCTCAAAAGAACAGTTGATACTGTCAAGGACAATGATCAAGTTGACCAAGAATCAGATCAACGTGTAAATGCTGAGACAATCGAGCCTAGACGTAGCAAAAGAGCTAGAACGTCTAAGTCGTTTGGTCCCGATTTTCTGACATACTTGTTAGAAAATGAGCCTCAAAGCTATAAAGAAGCTATGGCTTCTCCGGAGGCACCTCTTTGGAAAGAGGCTATTAACAGTGAGATTGATTCAATCCTACAGAACCATACTTGGGAGTTGGTTGATCTTCCGCCAGGTTGTAAGCCGCTGGGCTACAAATGGATATTCAAAAGGAATATGAAAACGGGTGGATCAATAGATAAGTATAAGGCAAGACTTGTCATAAAAGGTTATAGACAAAAGAAAGGCCTTGATTACTTTGACACCTATTCACCAGTGACTCGCATCACATCGATAAGAATGCTCATAGCCATAGCAGCTATATTTGGTCTTGAAATACATCAAATGGATGTAAAGACGGCATTCTTGAATGGTGAATTGGATGAAGAGATTTACATGGAACAACCAGAAGGGTTTAGTGTTTCTGGACAAGAACAAAAGGTGTGCAAACTTGTAAAATCCTTGTACGGATTAAAACAAGCACCGAAACAATGGCATGAGAAATTTGACAAAGAAATGTTGTCAAATGGGTTCAAAACCAATGAGTGTAATAAATGTGTGTACACCAAATCAACTCAAAAAGGATATGTCATTGTGTGTCTCTATGTAGACGATATGTTGATAATTGGTAGTAATCATGAAATGATTCAATCTACCAAAAATGGGTTATCCAGCATATTTGATATGAAAGATATGGGGATAACTGATGTGATCCTAGGAATAAAGATTTCTAGGACATCAGACGGATATATATTATCACAGACTCATTATATTGAGAAGATACTCGATAAATATATCAAAGGGGATCTAAATGTGGCTAGAACCCCTGTAGACCTAACTCTTCATTTATCAAAGAATACTAGTTCAAGCATATCGCAATTAGAGTATTCGAGAATCATCGGAAGTCTGATGTATCTCACAAATTGCACACGACCTGATATCGCTCAAGCTGTGAATCGGCTTAGCAGATATACGAGCAATCCAGGACACAACCACTGGAAAGCCATAGTAAGAGTTTTGAGGTATCTGAGAGAAACTTCAAAATATGGGCTACATTACGAGAGATATCCTGCTGTACTGGAGGGATACATCGATGCTAACTGGATATCTGATACGGTGGATTCCAAATCTACGAGTGGATTTGTTTTCACACTTGGTAATGCAGCTGTGTCATGGAAATCCTCGAGGCAAACATGTATTGCCCGGTCTACTATGGAATCAGAGTTCATAGCGTTAGACAAAACAGCGGAAGAAGCAGAATGGCTTAGAAACTTCCTGGAGGATATTCCTAGTTGGCCCAAACGGTCGGTGCCAGCGATTAGCATACATTGTGATAGCCAATCGGCAATGGGGGAGAGCCAAAATACAATGTATAATGGTAAGTCTCGACACATACGTCGGAGACATAATACCATACGTCAACTGCTCTCAAGTGGCATAATAACGATCGATATTGTAAGTCGAAGGAAAACCTAGCGGATTAACTAACTAAAGGTTTACCTCGAGAGAAAGTTGAGAAGTCATCGAGGGGAATGAGCTTGAAGCCTATAATCTAAGAATTGTCACTGTGGAAACCCAACCTAGCTGATGGAGATCCCAGATCTAGGTTCAAAAGGGACAACAGAAACTTTGTGCAATTCAAAACAAGCACTGAAGAGTTTCGTACTCTTTCCCAATCCGATAATGACGCTGAGTGTTGTCTGTCATTGGTTAGGATAAGCTAAGGCTTTTAATGATCACTATATTAGGAGATGAGTCCTAATGGGGGTAAAGACAGATTACCTCTTCATAGTAGATCACCTATTTCAAGTAAGAAGTGAGGCCGCTTCCATGGGAACCTTTAAAGGCGGGTTACCCTAAAGTGCTTGATGAATCCAGGACCGTTGTTCAGGGCCGAAATGAACACAACCGTAGAACGAGAAAATGGACGAATTAAGGCTGTGTGTTGGCAATTGTCTTGGTTTACACCAACGGCGAAACAGTTCAAGACTATGGGTTACTGGTTTGCCTAGTAAATCGATTGTCATTCACTAGGAAAGGTTCAAGGCGAAAGCTACCTATTTCGATGCAGTTTTAGTTCATTGTAACTCTCTCAAGTGTCTCCATGAATATTTAAAGAATTGTGGGGGATTGTTGGAAATTCTTAAATTTTCATTAAGGACTTTTATGTCTTTTTCTTTCATAAGGTGCATGGGAAGAGTGCAATCTTTGGGGGGTTGCATGCCATCCCAGGGGTGCCCTTTGGCACCCTCCTTCCTTATAAAAAGAAGATTTTAACTTCTATTTCAGGGTTGGAAAAATAAAATCCGAATTAGACAAGTAAAGTCATTGGTTTTCATTGTTTTCTTTGAGAGAGTTACATCCATCTTCCTAGTTTGTTTACTTGTTAAGGAGTGCTCCTTGAACAAGAAGTATCCAAGTTATCCTGGGAGGACGTTGGCTATTTGAATCCGTAGAGCACATGTGACGGGGCCAATAAGTTCTTAAGTACAGAGATCATCTCGACTTGGACAATTCAGTAATCTTGTTTCTTGTTTGTCTTGAATATTTATTGGTTTAGGGTTTTTATTGCATATAGATCTCTTGGTGTTTGATTTGTTATTTTGCATGTTAATTGCTGTTTAATGACATTTTATTTTGTTACATTCCTCCTCCGTGAAATGCTTCCCCAGCTGGTAATTCATGTCCGTAGTAACCCGGGGAGAAATATCCTTAACAATACCTTCTATACTTTGTCGATCTGGATTCGAAGTAGCATTGGAGTTGATATTTTTTCGGGAAAATTTATTTTTAGTACATAGAGTTTGGGTTAATTCCATATTTAATTATTATATTTTTAAAAATACTAAAACATTCACGTCGTTACTTATGGTCTATGGTGGTTTAATACGTATAAGATATAATAAAATTATGTTTTGGTAAAAATATAATTTTTAAATGTTGATTATTGATAAAAAAAAATATTGTGATATTAATTGTGATTTTTTAAAAAAATTGAGTTTTGTAAAAATTAAGATTTGTAGCTTTTATTTACCACCAAAATATTAAAAAAAAAAACACACACAATAAATTTTTCTTAGTCTAAAATAAAATTATATATACCATTTATGAGCAATAATTTATTCACTATATCTTTTTAATTGCAATACTAAACATAGCCTAAATTTATGCATTTAATATTTCAGGAGTACAATATTAATTTTTTACACTATAACTTAAAATTCTATCAAGTCACATGTAACAACTCAAAAAAAAAAAAGGTAGATTTTAACGAAAACAAATATCCAAATGGACTTTTTGAGTATTTAAAAAAAAAACCATTATAGTGTTTTATTTTATTTTTAAGATCTGTTGGTATTTTTCAAAAATTATATGTAAATAAAAATTTAATATTTAGAATTATCAATATGAAAATAAAAAAATAGTTAATTAATATAAACTAATTAAGGACAATGGCAATCTAATCTAACAGAAGTCAAAGTCGTGTTTCGGGCCACGGCTCTGAAAAGGTCCAAGAAGAAAAGATGGACAATTAATAATAATAAGATTCCGAGTTTGTAGCATAACTAGATTTACGGTCTCTGTTTTTAAAAGCTAAAACAAAGTTGTTCAAAAATTACAGTCACCAACTTCAAATAAAATTCATTAATTAGATAATTACAGACCCATTTTTATCAGATATTAATTAATTTCATATCAGAGTTTATTAAGAGTAGAAACAATTAAGACTCTCTCTTGTTGTCGTATTGTTTTTTTAATTAAAAGGGTATTGTTTTCCACGAGGCTAATTAACTACAGAACAGTATTCGGACTGACATGATGCCATAATCTTTTTGGTTTCTTATTCTCCCTCTTCTATTTGCTCTGCCTTTGCTTTGGTTTGGGGAGCTGAGTTTACAAGAACAAGAGGGTTTATTTTTATTTTTATTTTTATTTTATTTTATTTTAGTTTTATTTTATTTTAGTTTTATTTTGAAGTTTGCTGGGTGGGTTTGTAAATTTTCTCAGTTTCTGGAAATAGCCATGGCAGAGTACATTGTTTTATCCAACAAGGTACGCTTTGTTTGTTTCTTATTAGCTTAAAGATGGTAACATTTTAAAGTTTTATTATCTGTTCATAAGGGAAAAAAGACATTTTTTTTTTCTAATTTGTTTATTTTGGAAATTTCTTGTTTAATTTTTGTGGCATTTGTGTTTTCCTGTGCATGCTCCGATCTGGGTTTTGATAGTAAAGTGTAGTTTTTGCTCATTAATTGGATTTTCTGGGTTGTTTATGTACCAACATTGCTTTGCTCATATGACTCACATAAAAATTCTAATTTTTGTTCACTTGTTCTCTTTAATTGGAATAGCTTAGATGAGATTAGAATAAATAAATTTCTCTTATTTCTGTGCTCATTAAGTTAATTTGCATGAATATGTTGCTAATTTTTTGACATATTTGGTTATTTTGTGCCTCACAGGATACTCTAATTATAAAGCCTTCAAAGAAATCTCCATTGTTGTTGCGGTTGATAGCTTTACTATTTGCTGTGGTCTGTGGCGTTTTATTTTGTTCAATCCGTTTAAAGCAAATGAGCACTGGTATTAGGTTTCAAAACTTCCAATTCAATGGACAATCTTATATTGAGGATGGAATCAAACAGGGAATAAATCCTGGCAATAATGGCACTGAACAGCTAGAAATTCCCCGTGTACTTCACCCAAAACCCCAAATTGAAATTCCTAGCGACAATGGCACCAAACAGTTGGAGTTTCCTCGTATGCATTACCCAAAACCCCAAACTTTTAACAGGTAATTAAGAATTTGCAATTTTCTTAAATTTGGGTGCATGGCCTGATTTGGGCATGTTTTGTTTTGGTTTATTAACAGGACTGAATGTGCACATAATCCTGTACGATTCTTTGCCATAATATCGATGCAAAGATCTGGAAGTGGATGGTTTGAGACCTTGCTAAATAGTCATATGAATGTGAGTTCAAATGGGGAGATTTTCTCCGTTATGGATCGAAGGAAAAATATTTCTTCAATTATAAAGACTCTAAATACAGTTTACAACTTGGATTGGCTTAATAGTGCTTCCAAGAATGAGTGCTCTGCAGCTGTTGGCTTTAAATGGATGCTCAATCAGGTATAATGTTCTCTTCCAATTTGTCTGTTGATTATCTTTCCATTGGATAGCTACCCATTATCATTATTGAAGTTAAATCATGCCAACCATCCACCTAACTGTTTACTTGGTAGCATATGTGAATTTGTTCATCATCGTTGATCCAGGCAACAAAAGATAGTGTCATGATCTTGCCTTTTTGATATTTGTCTTATTACTGGTTTATTATTGGTGATTTTTGTGACTTTTGAAGGGAAGTTAATCATTGAGCTATGGTAAGTTACTCATTGAAGCTAATTATATTCATTCTTCACCTTTCAACTCTTCATATATTTTATTTCTTTCAAGGTGTGCTTATTATTAGGGTTTTGGGATACATGTCTTGTTATTTGGGCTCAGCTTATGATTTTGGTCATGTTAGAGATAACCAGGAAACATGTTGTAGGATGTGCTATAGTTTAAAAGTTGTAGGCTGGAGTTTGCTAACCATGTGTAAATAAGAAAATTGTCAATGCACCACATTGAGTCATTGACTATTAGGTATTCAAATAATAATAGATTACGTCGTAATTGTAAAATTATATTCATCGTAAACAGAGCTCTAGATGTTGCTTTTATTTATTTCTGTATTGGTCCACTATGAATTGATAGCCAATTTTAGGCCATTACCTTATAGGTGATAGAGAAGAAGCAATCATTTGTATGGAAAAACTGCTTCTAAGGTTGTTTAGTGATTTCATGGCTGCCTTGGAAGCTGAACATTAGACCGATGTTATGTCATCCTTCATAAATTGGAAACTTAATTGTGTAGGACACAAGGTCATTGTACTTCACCTTGAAATGGTTGTACATTCAGTACTGAAAAATTCTGCGCACAAATTATTAGCTGTTTGTTTTGTTGTGTATGTCAGAATGTTGGATGTTTTCATCATGTAAATATATGTTTGCGACTTCTTTTTGTTATTTGATTTAGAATGATGCTACACTACACATACCTAGTTGAGATACGTCGACCAACACCTACCATATGTCAAGTAATGATTAGTGACCCATCAGTTGGGATACAGACTATATATTCCAACTAAGTATAGCATTATTGTTTGATTTATGGGATAAAAGTAGGAAATTTATATTTGTCGTCATGCACTGTTTACAGGGTTTGATGCAATACCATAAAGAAATAGTTGAATACTTCAACCATAAGGGTGTTTCTGTTATATTCCTCTTTCGACGAAATCTGCTCCGTCGGTTGGTTTCTGTACTTGCAAATTCCTATGATCGCTATGCTAAGCTGTTGAATGGAACTCACAAGTCTCATGTGCACTCGCTTGAAGAGGTAACCCTCTCTCTCTCTCTCTCTCTCCACATACACACAACTCACATATATTGCCGATCTTGATTTGTGAGCTCTCCGCTGGTAACTTGTAGGCTGAAACACTCTCAAGGTATAAGCCTACCATCAATTCCACATCGTTGATAACTGATCTGAAGGAAGTGGAGTTGACAGCTGCCAAGTCTTTAGAATATTTCAATAGTACCCGCCATGTTGTTCTGTACTATGAGGATCTGCTTAAGAACCGCAAGGTGAGGATGATTATGAAATTTTTGAAGTTTTCATGCATATTTGTCTTAAAAAACTCTATTATGAAGATGACTGTTGGTGCATCTGACGTTGCAGTTATTCTCATCTAATTAGTTCCATTCATATCTCTGCACAATGCTCACGACTCTCATTGTTCATTGCAGAAACTGAGAGAAGTTCTCAAGTTTCTAGGGCTGCCACAAATGAAACTAGAAAGCCGTCAGGTTAAAATACACAGAGGTACATTATCAGAACACATACAGAACTGGGATGATGTCAACAAGATGCTCAATGGAACAGCGTATGAAATTTTTCTCCATGCTGACTATAGAAGATGACATCTTCGCTAACCCAAGTAACCTGTGAAAATACAAACTTCAACTGATTTTATTTGTAGTCAGGATACTCACCCCCATTAGAAATTTTTGCTGAATTAATGCCTCCTGGCTTGTCTCTCACTTTCTCAATGTCTAGTTGAGTCCCGCCTTTTTCCTTAATGTTCTTGATGATGGAGATACAATGTAAATGTCAGCTAATTAAAGCAAATTTAATTGCAAATAGTGTTCTATTTAACTTGTGTTCTCATTCTTCCTTTGTCTTTTATTGGAAGAAAAGACTTAGGTTTTTTCATTCTTGTAAGGAATATGGTACGTCTGAGAAAATGAAAGCGACTCCGACACTTTTCCTTTTTGAATACACTATTTTTTTAAACTGAATAGTGCCTCAGCATCTGTTGATGCTGATTCCGAAAATCAAACAACGATACAAAATATAAAGAAGATAACAAAAGAAATATGAACAACACAAGAAAATATGTAATTTGGTTCATGGAAGGAAAATATCAGTCTTATTATTTTTTAGCATTAATTAGAATGAGTGATCCATTTATTTATTTATAGAGCACTTCCCATTAACTACCCCAAATAGCATGAATGGATGAATATGAATAGTTTGTCAAAGGTGGAATTCTAACATGGGGTTTTATGTTACTCTTTATTACTATTATGTGATCATATGGACCAATGTGAAGATCTTTCTATCGGGCAGTGCTAACAAAGAGTGATCCTAATGCACTCTGATAGTGCCTTTCAAAGTGTTACATCATCAAATATAAAAACTGGGTGCTGAAAAAAGGGTCTCTTACAAACTGTACGACGTTTTAATGAGTCTCCGTTACAGCCCGAATTATAATCACTGTACATCAGTCTTGCAATTTTTGGGTACAGGAAGTCACGGCCCAAAAGAATGTCTTTTATTTCTCTTTCAATTAAACAAACTAGTGGGCCATTTTTTTTTTTTTTTAAAAAAACGAGTGGACCGAATGCTCATTTTCGGAAAACTAAACTCTGATTCTATGAGGATGATTAGTTGATTACTGATTACAAATCATAATTTTAGTTTAAACTTAGTGGATCTTCTTAAAATGTAAGGTATAATGTATGTAGATCAGAGTAATTTTTTGGTACAACGGAGATATGAGTGACGTGATATCACCAATAAATTAGTAAATGACATGTGTTGACGGCTGATTTTCGTTCTGGTGGCAAATCTATGAGTTCACTCCTCGAACAATCCTCCCCAAACTGTGAATTTGTTTGGTTTTTGTTGGGAACCAAAACGAACTTAGCAAGAAATAGGAAACACACAGATAAAAACAGAGGATCTAACGTGGTTCGGTGGAATGGATCCAACCTACGTCCACAGACACAAAGAAGGGAAGTTTTTTATAACGTGTTCGGGTTTGACCGACCAAGGTAAAATGACTCTTTTACACGTCTGACCGACCTCTTTCAAGTTCTCTCTCAGAATAAGTTTTTATCTTTCTTACAATGCTCCCGATAATACAAATTGATAACCCTTACAAAAATACACTCAACCCCTTTATATACCAAGTGAAATAACATTGTTCCACTGTCCTCGTGACGTCATCCACGTGAGTCTGCTATTGCCAGATGAACTCTCTGCCCCAACTTTTCTACCGAAAGCAAGTCTACCACCTGATACTTCATTGAACCATCCCCTTCTTGGATACTGCCATACGCTACCTTTACGATGTCAGCCTATATCCATCTGTTCATGCGGTGGCGTGTGTTAGAGGATAACCCTGCAAGTTGCTCCAATTATGTCAAGTCTTTATAGGTAGTGGACGTCCCTAGGTCGTGCTTGCACCATTACACCCCGTCCTCATCAGTATTACCCCGACCTGTCTTACCAGGTCGGACAGCTGAAACAACAGTCGTCCTGTCATACCGAGCTACTTGATCGGATTGGACCCGAGGATCTCGATCACCATGGTTCCCCAAATACCTATCCTCTTTGGGTCGGTCAGAAAATGAGGACCGTGCCCGAACTATCTGTTGGGCCGGATTCCCATATTTATTGTCCTCAGCCCCCGTACACTGAAATGGAAGTTTCCACTTACGCCCTCTCTGAGCTACTGGAGACCATTAGGCTCAAAAATCACCATCAACATATGTCCTATAGTTCTCGATTCCAACAAGTTTGTGAGTTGGTTCCAGGAACTATAAAGAAGATGATGGTGCATGAAGACAGAGACTGACTTGGCGTCCTCAAGCTGATGCATGCTCTTGATACACTGTCATCCCAAAGGGATATGATCTGCAAAGAATAAAAAACAGACCACGAGGGAAAACTCACCTCTTCGGGCTATCATTAGAGCAACAAGGCTTCGAGGGAAAACTTCGACCTCGAGCAATCACAAGTCAACTGACAGTAAGGGAACGAGCTTTCCTTGCGCCATCACACAGCAGTAAGACCTCGGCGGGACGCAACCCAGCCCCGATCTGATAATAATATAATGGCCACCAGAGAAATGCTTCCTCATTGTGCCGCCAACATTTTGCCATGGGGAGAAACTCCGACCCCATGTCAACGAATATACAAGGTCTCGGGGGACGTAACCCGATCCTGAGCCATAAAATTACTTGGCCACAAGAGAAATGCTCCTTCATTGTGCCGACTTTTACAGAATGGGATGACCAGATGCCACATGAGCATTCCCCCTCCCCGAAGTCGGCATTACCCGATGGTACAAAATGTGATGGCCAGAAGCCACATGGGCATTTTCCCTCCCCGAGGTCGGCATTACCCGATGGTACAAAATGGGATGGCCAGACGCCATAGGAGTATTCTCCCTCTCCGAGGTCGGTATTACCCGATGGTACAGAATGAGATGGCCAGACGCTAATGGGGCATTTTTCCTCCCCGAGGTCGGCATTACCCGATGGTATAAAATGAGATGGCGAGACGCCACAGAGGCATTCTCCCTCCCCGAGGTTGGCATACCCGATGGTACAAAATGGGAAGGCCAGACGCCACGGGGCATTCTCCATCCCCGAGGTCGGCATACCAGATGGTATATAATGCTGAGGACTCGACGGTATAAAAGAAGGCTCGAACCATTAAACACACACAATAAACAAGCATATATAAACAAATATTTATATGAGAATGGAATAATTTTACTAATATTTTTTTGATTTATTGCCCATCTTACAATTCTTTGTGGGTCAATTTAAGAGAGGCTCTATCAGAAATATCCCCTCAGCACCTCAGCATTCCAAATACCCAACTCGACGACATTCGCTATCAGCGCTGGTCGGCCTCCGTAGCCACTTGGTCTATGTACTCGCTTAGATAGCCATTTTCTACCAAGTCTTCCATATGCTCCCGTAGGTCTCTGCATCGCTCCGTGGTGTGCCCCCTTATATTATGGTGCATATGATAAGACCGATTGTCTTTCTTCTCATTCAGAAACTCCCCCGGGTCGGGCTCTGTCAATAGGCATTTATCATGGACCACCTGAACTATCTGGGCCAGTGGTCCGTTGAGGGGGGTGTACACTGTTCCTACGGAAACGAGGTTGACCTAGGCATGCGACATTCTCTCATGTACTTGATTACCATGAGGCACATGCCTGAACTCCTTCTACCTCGGGACGGTCTCCTCATGTCTCTAATCGCATCCCGTCGACTTTTCGGCCTGAGTTCTTGGTCTTCTGGGTGCCTCATCCTCAGGCAATTTTCTCATCTTCCTCCATTAACACAAACTTCCCTGCTTGTTCCAAAACTGCGGCATAATCCGGTATCTCTTGGATCCTCAGGTGGGACCACAATCTCCCGACCCTGAGAGCTCCCTTAAAACTCTCTAGTGCCTCCTGGGACTCATACGCCACGATCTCCAGCATCATATTATGGTACCTCGAAATAAAATTCTTCAGGGACTCATCATTTCCCCGCTTCACCAACCTCAACGACCCCACAGTTTTCCTCGGCACACATGTCCCTTTAAAATGTCAAACAAAAGACTTCCTCAGCTGAGTAAAACTACCGATACTTCCCGGGATTAAACTTATAAACCACAAACTTGTCGACTCGCCCAAGGTCAGAGGGAACACATTGCAAATGACCTCTCCTACCATTCTTTGAATTTATATCATCAGGACAAACCTCTCAACATGAGATTTGAGATCAGTATGACCCTTATAAAGGTCCATGGATGGCTTGGTGAACCCCCTGGGGAACTCTGTCACCATAATTTCTCCTGTAAATGGGGAGGTTGTCTCTATATCCTGGTTGTCCCCCGTCCCCCCTTTCATGTTCTCTTCTCACTTCTTCATTTCCTTCCTAAACCATCTCTTCATCTGGTTCTCGGTTCTATCATGCTCTTTCCCACAAGCTTCCCATATCTACCATCCCGTGACTGTGGATCCCCCGTTCTTCCTCAGGATGCCGCCCATGGTCACTTTTCGCGAAACACGGGCTATTACTAGAAGATTTCTGCGTCTGTCTGCCGTCCTCCTCTTCCCACAACTCTTCCTCCGGCAAAGCTCCGGCTACGACTACCGATCTCACTTTTTGGATGTTCCACTTTCCGCCCTCATCATCCTCATTCACCTCATCAGCCATTTTTCCTCTGGCTACCTCGTCCCTCCTCCGACTCGGACCAGCTTCAATCATTTCTTCGTTCATCTTTTCTAACCTTTCTAGTTTCTCCATCATGGCCTTCATAAAGGCCTGGGTTGACTCCCTCTCATTTCTCATGTTTTCTTCTATCTTCTCCATCCATTTCGTTGTTGAAGCCTCTGAAGACCTGTGATTCCCGTCTCCTGCCATCGTCTCAACATGTTTGCTGCTTTTAGTACTAATTCCCACAAACGGCGCCAACTGTTGACGACTGACTTTCGTTCCAGGGGAAAATCTAGGAGTTCACTCCTCGAACAATCCTCCCCAAACTGTGAATTTGTTTGGTTTGTTGGGAACCAAAAACAAACTTAGTAAGAAATAGGAAACACACAGATAAAAACAGAGGATCTAACGTAGTTCGGTGGAATGGATCCAACCTACGTCCATAGATACAAAGAAGGGGAATTTTTTATAACGTAGTCGGGTTTGACCGACCAAGGTAAAATGATTTTTTTACACGTCTGACCGACCTCTTTCAAGTTCTCTCTCAGAATAAGTTTTTATCTTTCTTACAATGCTCCCGAGAATACAAATTGTTAACCCTTACAAAAGTACACTCAACCATTTTATATACCAATGAAAATAACATTGTTCCATCGTTCTCGTGACGTCAGCCACGTGAGCCTGCTACTTACAGATGGACTATCTGCCCCACCTGTTTCGCCAAAAGCAAGTCTGCCACCTGATACTTCATTGAACCATCCCCTTCTTGGATACTGATATACGCTACCTTTATGATGCCAGCCTGTATACACATGTTCACGCGGTGGCGTGTGTCAGAGGATAACCCTGCAAGTTGCTCCAATTATGTCAAGTCTTTATGGGTAGTGGACTTCCTCAGGTCGTGCTTGCACCATTATACCCCGTCCTCATCAGTACTACCTCGACCTGTCCTACCAGGTCGGACGGCTGAAACAATGATCGTCCTGTCATACCGAGCTACTTGATCGGGTCGGACCCGAGGACCTCGATCACCCTAGTTCCCCGAATATCTATCCTTATCGGGTCGGTCAGAAAATGAGGATCGAACCCGACCTCTCTGCTTGGCCGGATTCCCCTGTTTAATGTCCTTGGCCCCCGTACACTGAAATAGAAGTTTCCTCTTATGCCCTCTCTGAGCTACTGGAGACCATTAGGCTCAAAAATCACCATCAACAACATGTATGATTTAATATCCATATTTTTAGTTGTTTTTTAATATTTTAACACGAGTGGTCATAGATTATAATATTGTTATACGAATGACGTAATACCTCCGTTGTATTGTAAATCACATGTCTTTTTACCATTATGTACAAATAGCTTGGATCGATTGCCGACTATGCTTTTTGGGCAGACTTAACACATACCAGAAATAAAATCTTAAAGAAATAAGATCTCCGGTAATGAAGACCATGTGTGTGGTCAAGTCGCACTAGCTATTACATTTTCTCTTCTCGTGTGTACAAATCGTATTAGTTGAAAAGCTAGAAGCTCATTCACTTGTCCAAAATGAGCATGTTTAGCTTTATGCACTAGAGTAGAAATATGAATGGCCAAGAGGAAATGAAAAATCAAGTTAAATAATTTATTACTTTAAAATTTGAAGAGACTGTACTTCAAATGTAGAAAATGGCTTTTATTTATTTATTTATTCGGCAGTCCTGTAAAGCTATACTGACAGCCAAAACAGCTTTTCATAGTGACTAGCGGCTCATTTGGAGCTAAAATCTTAAGAAAGTTTTTCCAAACACTTTTTTTTTTTTTTAATCATCGAAAATCTCGTCATTAAATTATTTATTCCGAGTTTAAGTGGAATATATAAAATTTCCGATTACCCCAGGTTCTTACAAGAAACGTATTTTATGAATTCAAACCAAAAACCTAAAAATCAGATCTTGAGTCATAAAACACCAAATTACGCAACCCTCCAAAGGCTAGCTGCAAATATTAAAAAAAAGAAGAAAAAAAGATAATGAGTATAGAGCGGTAAGCTCAGCAACTTGACTGACAGAACATATATATTAACATTATTTGAAAAGTGAAAAGTGGAGAATAAGAACAAAAGATTCAAAATCAAAGAGTTTATAAAAGGTGCCTGTTGGGGGGCTAGATACACCAAATTGTAAACCGTAGACCTTAGGCTGCATGCCCGCCACTGGTTTATTATTTAACCTCCAAGTTCCAGCTCATGTTATTATTTTGTCTGTGAATTGTGTACCTAGACACTATTGATGTTGAAATGCTTCGCATATTCTCCAGCTTTGCTGCTCTTGCACATGCTAGTAAGAACTTCTCTATATACTCAGCAGCAACAGTGGACATGGAATGAACTTTCCCCGTCTAATATATTGTATACATAGTAAACCCACATGATGCATGTTTAATATTTGCCATGCCATACATAGTTATACCAATTGTAAATGTTGTGTCATCACCCCTCCATTTTTAGATAGCTCACTTGATCAAGACATCTCCACTCCATATATAGTAGGTCTTGGGCTCAATTCCTCACGATGATCTGAGTGTGGGTAAATAATTTATATAATTATTAGCCTTCGAATTTTCTTCTCACAACCTTTAGTCCTTGTTCTCATACCATTTGGACATGAATCTATCAGCCTATAGACTTTGTTCTCATATCATTTGGAGCCTAAATAATGGTTATCTGTCAAGCGAAAATTAATCTCTATAAAAATAATAAAGGGCATTCAGATTATCTTACTCTTTGTAATGATATAATACACACACATAAACTTATTTAAAAGTCTCTTCCATATGTATGACACTTCATCCCACTTAAAACCTAATTAAACGTATCTCCTAGGATTTGAACCTATCACTTCTTGATTTCACTACAAGAGTTAAGCCTTTTAGATTATCCTTGAGGAAATCTGACATTTTATTAACACATTAATGAACTCAAAAGGTGAATCCCACCACTTAGGATTTGGGAGCCTCGCGGTTCTATAAGGATCAGAGTGCTAAGCTGAACATTGCATCAACTGTTAGGATTTATCTAAAGTAAACTTCACGTGAATCCCATTTATCTCCTGAGTGTTGATCCAGTTCTTAATAGTTAGCACAAATTCAGTACAATATTGGATTATAATTTGTTCTATAATCCCTATAAATACCAAGAGGAGGGAGGGGTTCAAACACACGCTGCCACCAACTTGTCTTCTTTCTCTAAGCAACTTACTTGCTTCCTGAATCGTTGGAGCCCTCTCTCTCTCTCTCTCATTTCTCTCGATGGCCCAAAACAAGTTAATTTTTGCTTGTCTTCTCCTTGTATTGATCATCTGCCAAGAAATTAAAACCATTGAGGGAAGGCATTTGAATCTTGAGAGAACAAAAGAATCCCCAAACCTTCATGCTTCCCGCAAAATCCTAGAAAAAGAAGCAAAAAAGATGCTGAAAAGTAACTTGGACGGTGACGAATCCATAATTAAAGCAGCTATTGCCACTATATCTTCACCCACAGCACCGAATGTGGCAGCTGACGAGCCAATTCCTTCACCTCCAAAACAAATCGGTGCCTTCAGGCCTACGACTCCAGGTCACAGCCCTGGTGTTGGGAATTCCCTTCTGAATTAGGTCTACTTTGTCCTTCATGCTACCTATATATTACATGTACTTCATTATTTGCTATGTGTGACTAGGGAGTCAGATTCTTGGAGTAGCTTTTCAATTTAAGTTTGAGTAGTTTCTACTTGAACATTTAAAATTTTAAATAAATCTCATGGGTTGTGCTAAAAATGAGAGAACCAATGTACTCCAGTTTCTTTTTTTTTTTTTTTTTTTTTGCTTCAATGTATTCCAGGT
>SKCR01008429.1:0-24041 GCA_019454045.1 Zanthoxylum bungeanum | reverse complement strand
AACTATGTCGTTGTGCCCTCACAACGTGCACAAGCGCAATACTAGTCTATTCCGCATTATCGATGTCCGATCTCGATAATACTCCGACTAGGGATATTTAATGATTAAACCTTTATGGATTGATACTGTCTCATATCATCTCAATCCAGTATTAATCATATGGACTTTCGCCATTTATAAATCTAAGTAAATAATATTACAAAACGGCAAAAGACAATTTCATTATCACATAGTTAATTTTGTACAATAATACAATATCATTTACAAACAGTGACGCTATGGGACATAATGTCTAACAACATCATCTCCACTATGACTGGAGTGATACTTCCGTCTTGACATCACACCCAATACACTACGACTCTCTGATAAACCCAGAAGTGGTGTACGCAGAACCGATTAAAGCCATGTACCACCAAGACCAAAGTCTATCGATTATCGCAAATATTAGTGATGTAAGTCTCAGGTTAAGACTATACACACCTACCTTGATTTCGGCCTCCCATAGACACATAGTCATAATACCAATGGGATTCCGAGGGGTCTATCCAGAGCGAAGCTGTTTCCTGTACCATCGGTGAAACACGACCTCCTATCGCACTTGCATAAGTATCCAATACTTATATATGAGAAACTATGTCGTTGTGCCCTCACAACGCACACAAGTGCAATACTAGCCTATTCCGTATTATCGATGTCCAGTCTCGATAATACTCCAGCTAGGGATATTTAATGATTAAACCTTCGGGGACTGATACTGTCTCAATCATTCTCGGTCCAGGAACTAATCATAGGGACCTCTCTTCATTTATATATCTATGGTGAACTAATCACAAATGATGAGAGTGCAATTTCCTGTCACATAGTTAATTTGCTACAACAACACAATGATCTGTGCAAATAGTGACGCTATGGGTCATTTTGTCCAACAGCTCCAAGCTCCAAGCTCTGTGAATGGATTCCATGCTCATGAATGGGTTTCCCTATCACCTTTGTGAGACTCATTTGAGTGCTAGCTCTCGAAAATTTGCAGTCATATGGAGATGATGGTCACGTAGGATACAGAACTGGTACTCTTATATGCTTGCAACTATCGGGATAATATGACTAGGTCATGTTTATTCGATTATAGAGACTAGTTACCAGAGATCTGATATGTGCTTTGTACGGGGCAGACACAATTCCAGCCCCAGGCCTAGCACGTGACATCCGATATTGGATCGTAATACGCAATACGATGTATACTACGTCTGATATAGATTACATATTCCTATAAGAATATTTTTGGAGAATTGGGTAGGCACGGTGCTTTGCTAGAAGCCAACTATTGGACAATTATGACCCATAGCGTCACTATTTGTACAGATCATGGTGTTGTTGTACAAATTAACTATGTGACAAAGGAGATTGCACTCTTATCATTTGTGATTAGATCACTTAAAAGTATAAATGATGAGAGGTCCTTGTGATTTGGTCCTGGATGGAGAATGATATGAGACAGTATCAGTCCACGTAGGATAAATCATTAAATATCCCTAGTCAGAATATTATCGAGATTGGACATGATAAATACGTAAAAGACTAGTATTGTACTTGTGCGCGTTGTGAGGGCACAACGACATAGTTCTCATATATTTGGGTATATGATACTCATGCAAGTGTAATAGGAGGTTGTGTTTTACCGATGGTATGGGAAATAGCTTCGCTCTGGATAGACCCCCTCTGAATTCCATTGGTAGTATGACTATGTGTCTATGGAAATCTGAAATCAGGGTAAGTTTATTTGGTCTTAACCTGAGACTTGCACCGTAAATAATTGCGACAATAAATATACTATGGTTGTGGTCGTCCAGGGCTTTAACAGGTTCTGTGTACGCCAATGTTGGGTATATTGAGAATCGTAGTGTGTTGGGTGTGATGTCAAGACGGAAGTGTCACTCCAGTCATATGGAGATGATGGTCGCGTAGGATACCGTACTAGTACTCTTAAGTACTGCAGTCATCGGGATAAAATGACAAGGTCATGTTTATCCGATTATAGAGACTAGTTACCAGACATCCGACATGTGCTTCGTACGGGGCAGACACAATTCCAGCCCCAGGCCTAGCACGTGATCATCTGATACTGGACAGAAATATGCAATACTACGTATACTACGACTGATATAGATCATTTATTCCTGTAAGGATATTTCCGGAGAATTGGGTAGGCACGGCACTTTGCTAGAGGCCAACATTGTCTTGTAAATCGGTATAAACGTAGTACGAGTTACTTACTGCCAACATATCCGGGGATCTAATGGGTCGCTTCCCGAAGATTCACCGATGACGTATGACTCGCACTCTAAATTAATATAGGATGAATTAGAAGAGAGAGAAAATTAATCTGGGATTAATTGCGCAGATATTTTATCTAGGATAAAATATCAATTAAAGAGAGATAACGATTAATTTGGAATTAATCGATTAATTAATATATTCGATATATAAACGAAATTAGATTTCGACGCGGAATTAAAATTAGATTTTAATTCAGGCGAACGAATTAATTTAGAATTAATTCGTTAGCGATGTGAATAGTAATTATTCTTGGCATGATTATTTAATTAAATCAGATTTAATTACATGTTTATTTTGTTTTTTGAAAACATAATCTAATACATTTTTTCTCTCCTCTCTTTTTCTTTCTTTTAAAACACGCCCAAGGGGCTGTGAAAAACCTCACTGGTTTTGGTTACTGCCGAGCAGTGAAGGGAAGCCAAGAGTCGCGATTTTGTGGCAAAATCGGAAGTGCTAGCACACTATGAAGACATGCGAAGGTGATAGGGAAGTCCACCCATGAGGCGGGAATCAAATGAAGAAGCTTGGAGCTTGGTTTCTTGTTGATTGAAGGCTGAAACAGTGAGCACTTCACTGCCACTGCCATGAGCAGCCCATGGAGCAGAAATGGAGTTTTGTTCGTCAAAGCGTCGCTCAACCGATCGATGTGAGTATTCCGCGACTTCGTTGATTTGTATTCACATATATTTCATGCTTGTTTATGATCTTGGGACCGTAATAGAAACCAACAATGGTATCTAGAGCAAGGTTTGAGCATGAAAAAGTTTAGGGCTTAAAATTTGGGTAATTTGTATTTGAGCATGATTTGAATAAATTGGATGTTTCAGTATGCTTAATACATGTTGAATTGATGTTTGATTGGATCAATTTCAAGAAAATTGGTTTGGAATACTTTTGCCAAAATTTTATGTTGGCCGAAAGTTTGGTGCCCTTATTGTCTTGGAATTTTTGAATTTTGTGTCATTGGATAATTGGAAATCATTCGGGAATGTTGATTTATGTCGATTGTGGATTTAATTGGATTGAAACCAAATCGGATATAATTTCCCACCATTGCCGAGAATTTGAGCATGTAAAATTGGGTTTGATTTTAATCAAAATGTGTTGGACATGTGATGATGAAAAGAGCATGATTAATTGTGTATATTGATGTTTTAGAAATGTTAATTTGGGTAATTAATCATGTTATACACTTTGGTAATTAAATTGGGAATTGGATTTTTTGAATTTAATTATTTAGGCTTGTTATGTTGTAAATGGGCTTATTGGACTTTGTTTTACAAAGTTGGGTTTAGGTAAAATTGGTTGGATCCAATTAGGCCCAAAACCGCCTCCATAAAGCCCAAATGCGACTTAATGGACCTTTAAAGTTTAATTGGGCCTAATGGGCCAAAATTGATTTATGGGCTTGGGGTAACTCCCGGATTGGATTTTGGTTATTCGGTTTGACCCGAGTTGACCAAAAGTCCACGCCTTAGAATTAATTAAAAGCCCATTGGACTTTAATTAAATTAACGTTGGACGTTAATCGGGCTTTGAGACCCGTTGCGATTAAATTTGGAATTTAAGTCGTAAAAGTTAATTATTAAAGTAGTATTTAATTTGGAATTAAATATAGGAATTAGAATTGAATGCATATAAAATTGGATATAATGATGTAGTTTAATTTAATTTGAGAATATGTACTTTGAGTACTTGTTCGCAATAACGAGTTTGACTCGAGCAAAAATCAAATCGTTGTTTGAACATTGGATGATCACTAATTATCAGATTAATTAATTTGATTAGATTGATTGATAACATGCTTGTGTGAATACATGGTTGCGATGCATGAATAATGTATATCAGATGGATATTAGATGGGTGGGGCAATTTTATTAATTGTTATAATAATTTGATTTATAAATTCAACCTGCGTGTCCAGCCTTATCATCTATTATTCTATGTATTCTCTTCTCAAATATTCCCCTCAATGTAAATGAGGTTTCTTTAGAAGTGTAGTGTAACGGGTAAAAGTAAATACTTCTGCTAGCGGGAGAGAAAAAGGGAGAGATTTGATCTAGGATCAATGTGTAAAGTATTCATCCCTATATCATTATTACTTTATTTATACGTGCTTTTTTATGTGTTTAGAATGCATGTTTAAGGATGTATGATGATGAGACCTTAACAAAGATATAATAAATTGGTTGCCAATTTGCACTCGAAAAACCCTCGCAAAATATTAAGCGTTTTTCCTTCCATTGAGTGATTCTCACTCAAGATCCGAGACTGGCATTGGCTTGTTGGCCAAATCAAGGCCTATGTCCGTCGAGGATGTGTTTGAATCCCGAAAGCTTTGTTCCATATCGGTGTCTTGTCCAAGTTATGGTTTGTTGGCCAAAGTCAAGACCACTTATTGTCCATCGACATTGATTACGAAGCTTTCCATGGTCAATGGGTCGCGCTTAACTGGGATCACTAAGTTTGTTGTGCCAAAGCCAAGGCTTAGTTGATTCAGAGGAAAAAGGTTAGGTAATATATTGGATATATTGGCATATATAAGATATATGTTTCGGACTTGGATGTCCCCCTACCGATCTAGGAATTGGATTGGATCCAATCGATCTTAGAGATCTACCTAGATAATTATCATACAATTGTTGGCCAAAGTCAAGATTGTGTGATATTTAACGGGATCCTAGCCCACTAGGAAACACGGTTTCTCGAGTACTCGACAGGGGGTTAGAGGCTCGCCGAAAAAATAGTGGGAGGCAAGAATTGAATTTGCAATACTCGTTTAATTACTTGCCAACGCGCTCAAACAAATATCATTCGTCATATAATTAAATGTTAGTTGGACTAGTATTTAAATTTGTTTTAATTAATAGTTGGACTATATTCAAACTATTCATTTATAGTTGATTTTATAATTGGATTATAGTAATCAATATAATTGATTTTAATATATTAAATTATAGTTGATTAAATAGTTGGACTGTAATCATTATAATAAATAGTACCTAAATCGTTGATTAAATAGTTGGACTATTAAAATCAAGAGAAATTGAAAGATTGTCATTTAAAACATAATCATAGGGAAAATGTATTTAAATGGTTTAATTTTTCAAATTGGGAATTAAATTTCAAGATGGTTCTGGAAAGTAATAAGTTACTTTATTTGATAAAATAACATATTAAGCCTAAACCCGGAGTTAATCAAATAGTAGAGCATAATCTTTGGAAGATTTATGTGATGATAACTTAAGTGGTTAATCCATTAAGCTTGTCGCAGTAGACTCCTTAATTTCTGAATCAGAACTAAAGATTAGATCCTTAAAGTATGATAAAGAAATTGAAGGATCTTCATAAATCTATACTTAGATTTTAGAAGTACCAAAATTGCAATAGTAAACTCTTGGAGAGTTAATGACTATTCTCAAGGAGATAAAGTCAAAGTTTGCAATTAGGCAAGTAGCGCAAGGCGCAACTTACTTCGATATTCTAGAAGGCCAAGGCTTGGCCAAAGGCTTCTGGAATATGAAAATGGCAAAGGCAAAATCATTATATTCTTCTAGGAAGATAAATGACATATCCCAAAATGTCTGCCTAAATTGTGGCAAACGGGATCGCGGAAGCGTGACTGTCGTTTGGACAAAGCAGCCATGAAGGAATTGAAGAACGAGCAAGGCTCTGACTTCAAATATGTTTGTCAAGATTATGTTCACTACTTGTATTAAAATTAGATTTTGAATACTTAGTGTGGTACATAAAATATATGTATTGATGTTCAGAATCTGTTTTGAACAGGATACTGACCTCAATTGAGATTTAATCTACGGATTGGAAACGGGACGAAAGTCGCTGTTTTAACCGTAGATACCTAACTTTAGGAACTACCCTCGGGTGAGTACCTAAATTTGGAAATTGTTATAATGTAACTAGTTTGACTAGATACATTATCTCCATATCAGTGTTTAACCCGCTGTGGGTGAACCTTTATATTCTAGAACACTGAAGTGTTTCATTATATAAAGATGATATTAAGATAAACACATTAGATGTGAATAACATAATTTATATTTTGAATATAAATAATATCTCAATCATATAACATGACAAAAAATAGCTCAAACTGATTTGATCAGATGAAACCTAATTGTGGCATTGTTGTCTGGGACAAATCAAACAAGACTCGTATATTAACACTTTTGAAGAGTGGGTACTTGGACTGATTTGATTCTATGCAAATAAAGTCTACGAATCTAGTTTATTGGGTAAAGTGCCTAAAACATTATTTACTTGGTAAAAGTGTAAATGCCATCGATCTGTTAGCCCTAGTTCATAGTGAAGCAAATGGGCCCATGTCTAGATAGGCTGGATGTGGATATGAATATTTCGTGACCTATATGGATATGGCATCGCGTTATGGTTATGTGTTTCTTTTGAAGAACATAAATCAGAAACTTTTAGAGTTTCGACACAAAATAGACAAACAGATCGGCTAAAGTATTAGACCGTCACGGTAAGACCGTAATGGAAAATACTTAAGCAATAAGTTTCTAATTTACTGAAAGAGTAAAGTATTATTTCAAATGAGGACTCCTCCAAGAACACGTCAGTTTGACGGTGTGTCCGAACTGAGTAACCGAATTTTGTTGGACAAGATAAGGTTAATCATGAGTCGCTCTAAGCTACCATTTCCTTCAACGGATAAGCTTTAAACAGTGCAAGAACTTATTTTGAATAAGGTTCCATAATAATCTGTTTGACAGATTTCATATTAGATATGAACGGGAAAGAAACCGGGTTTCTCATTCCTGATAATTTGGGTATGCTAGGCATGTGTTTGGATGATACCAAACTAGAACCCAAATTGGATAAGTGTCAATTGTGGGTTACCCTAGGGATAGCAAAGTATAGTACTTATACAACTCACAAGAGAGCAATTAGATTGTTGCTCACCATGCGGTTTCCCTAAGAGGAATACCGATATGCAGTGGTAAGTGGGAGGATAGTAAAACTCGATGAAAATCGGAGTAATACTGTCCAAGGCACCGATTCCTAATGGAACATAAATAGTTCAGCAAGGATGAAACTATACCATTAATCTTCGAATACACAAGAACCATGTAAGTTGGAGAGACTCATAAAACAACCTAGCGTATGGGTTTCTAATCTTACCTAATAAAGATGTTTATCTTATTGAGGTATACTAACTGACTACGTATGTGGAAGTGATACAAGGTATCGACTCCCTCTTATGGCAAAGTGCCATGAATCCAAAATGGATTCCATGTATATCAACTATGTTTGGATACTAGTTGATGTACCACAAGGCATTGTGCCTATTGGTACTTATAAGTCTTCGAGGAAGACATACATGGAAGGAAATATACCAACGTACTAAGCTAGGCTTGTAGCGGAAAGGTATCATTATCAACATTGTGTCGATTACGATTCAACCTTTTACCTGTAGCCACGGTATATCCATTTGGATAATGCTTGCTAAAGCTGCATGTTACATTAATGAAATATGTCAGCTAAATAGGAAAATCGCTTTCCTGAAAAGGAAACCTTTTGGAGGATGTTGACAACATCTTGGCGGTTTTGTCGTACCAAAACTAGCAAACAAGGTTTGCAGGTTGTTCGATCCATGTTTGGATTGAAGCAAGCATAGGTTCTTGGAATTAATCGTTTTGATGTAATCATAATAGTTTATGATTTAATTCAAAACGAAATGATTCTTGTGTATATAAGAGGGTTAGTGGGAGCGCACTGACAGTGGTTGTCCTATAAATAATGATAATATGTCATTTCTTGGAAATGATATTCCCATAAAACAATCGGTGAAAGCTTGGCTTTCGAGAAAACTCTCCGAGAAATCGTACATTGAAAATTTACGCGACATGGTGTCTCATATGCTTTGAGCATATGGATTCACAAATAGGCCAATCTGAGTGAAAGTCATTGGATTGAAGTTAAGAACATACTTAGTATCTTAGAGAACTAAGGATGTTGTCTTATTCTTTGGAGATGAGGACTTGAAGTGACTGGGATCACTGTAGCAAGTTTCCCAAACCGATAAAACGACTATAAGTCGCATACGGTACTTTACAGTTTGAATAACAGAACAGTGAGCTGGAAATCTTCCAAGCAAAATACTGTTACCGAATAAACAACAAATGCGGGTTAATTGCTGCAGCTGAGGCAGCAAAAGAAGCCATTTGGCTCGATAACAAAATCTAATTTGTTTAGATATAATTATGTTAGCAGCTGAGCTAGGCGTCAGCACAGGCTAAAGAATTAACGGTCTCATCAACGATCCAGATACATACTTTGACTATTCATCTGATTCGTTCGGATCATACATTATGGCGATGTGATGATCGTATAAATCGCATCAGACGATAATCATGAAAATCTGCTGACGAAAGTCTTTTCTCAGCAGTTTGAGCCAACCATACATAGTTCGAGTGTAAGACACTCGAGTGACTGGTTATAGGCCAAGTGGGAGATTATTGGACAATTATGACCCATAGCATCACTATTTGTACATATAATGGTGTTGTTGTACAAATTAACTATGTGACAAAGGAGATTGCACTCTTATCATTTGTGATTAGTTCACCTAGATGTATAAATGTTGAGAGGTCCTTGTGATTTGTTCCTGGATGGAGAATGATATGAGACAGTATCAGTCCACGTAGGATAAATCATTAAATATCCCTAGTCAGAGTATTATCGAGATTGGACATCGATAAATACGTAAAAGACTAGTATTGCACTTGTGCGCGTTGTGAGGGCACAACGTTATAGTTCTCATATATTTGGGTATAAGATACTCATGCAAGTGTAATAGGAGGTTGTGTTTTACCGATGGTACGGGAAACAACTACGCTTTGGATAGACCCCTCGAATTCCATTGGTAGTATGACTATGTGTCTATGGAAATCCGAAATCAGGGTAGGCGTATTTGGTCTTAACCTGAGACTTTCTCCGCTAATACTTGCGACAATCAATATACTTTGGTTGCGGTCGTTCAGGGCTTTAACAGGTTCTGTGTACGCCAATGCTGGGTATATTGAGAATCGTAGTGTGTTGGGTGTGATGTCAAGACAGAAGTGTCACTCCAGTCATATGGAGATGATGGTCCGCGTAGGATACGGTACTAGTACTATTAAGTACTGCAGTCATCGGGATAAAATGACAAGGTCATGTTTATCCGATTGTAGAGACTAGTTACCACACATCCGACATGTGTTTCGTACGGGGCAGACACAATTCCAGCCCCAGGCCTAGCAAGTGATCATCCGATACTGGACAAAAATACGCAATACTACGTATACTACGCCTGATATAGATCCTTTATTCCTGTAAGGATATTTACGGAGAATTGGGTAGGCATGACACTTTGCTAGAGGCCAACCTTGTCTTGTAAATCGGTATAAACGTAGTACGAGTTACTTACTGCCAACATATCCGGGGATCTAATGGGTCACTTCCCGAAGATTCACCGATGACGTATGACTCGCACTCTAAATTAATCTGGGATTAATTAGAAGAGAGAGAAAATTAATCTGGGATTAATTACGGAGATATTTTATCTGGGATAAAATATCAATTAAGAGAGATAACGATTAATTTGGAATTAATCGATTAATTAATATATTCAATATTTTAAATGAAATTAGATTTCGACGCGGAATTAAAAATAGATTTTAATTCGGGCGAACGAATTAATTTAGAATTAATTCGTTAGCGACGTGAATAGTAATTATGCTTGGCATGATTATTTAATTAAATCAGATTTAATTACGTCGCAATGGAAAATTTTATAATTTGGAATTAGCGAACCCGAGCCCGAGATTATTTGCGAGCGCATTCGCATTTCGAATTTGAATACGGCACGCAAGTCAAATCAAGCGTCAAATCACTTGTCGCAACTAGCGTCATATCATTCGTCAATCAAGTGATGGATGTCTTTCACTTTGAGTGATTGACGTAAGTCACTATTCATGATTGAAGGATTGATGTGAGTTGATGGAGGTGGTTGGAGCCATTTATGTCTTGACTTTTGAAAGAGAAAAATTAGTAAATGTTTATTTTGTTTTTTGAAAACATAATCTAATACATTTTTTCTCTCCTCTCTTTCATCTCCTCTCTTTTTCTTTCTTCTAAAACACGCCCAAGGGGCTGTGAAAAACCTCACTGGTTTTGGTTACTGCCGAGCAGTGAAGGGAAGCCAAGAGTCACGATTTTGTGGCAAAATCGGGAGTGCTAGCACACTACGAAGACATGTGAAGGTGATATGGAAGTCCACCCATGAGGCGGGAATCAAATGACGAAGCTTGGAGCTTGGTTTCTTGTTGATTGAAGGCCGAAAAAGTGAGCACTTCACTGCCACTGCCATGAGCAGCCATGGAGCAGAAATGGAGTTTTGTTAGTCACAGAGTCGCTCAACCGATCGATGTGAGTATTCCGTGACTTCGTTGATTTGTATTCACATATATTTCATGCTTGTTTATGATCTTGGGACCTTAATAGAAACCAACACCAACCATGTCTTGTAAATCGGTAAAAACGTTGTACTAGGTACGTACGTGTTCGGATAGTCAGACGACCGGATTTACTGCCAACATATCCGGGGATTTCATGGGTCTCTTCCCGAAGATTCACCGATGAAGTATGACTCGCACATAATTAATCTGGGATTAATTATAAGAGATAGAAAATTAATCTAGGATTAATTGCGGAGATATTTTATCTCGGATAAAATATTATTTAAAGAGAGAGAACGATTAATTTGGAATTAATCGATAAAATAACATATTCGATATATTATACGAAATTAGATTTCGAGGCAGAATTAAAATTAGATTTTAATTCGGGCGAACAAGTTAATTTAGAATTAATTCGCTAGTGATGTGAATAGTAATTTTACTAGCCAAAATTATTTAATTAAATTTGATTTAATGACGTCGCAATGGAAAACTCGTTAATTCGGAATTAGCGAACATGAACCCGGGATGTGTTGCGGGCCCACTCGGATTTTGAATGTAGTGGGGCCCACTTGTCATATCACTTGTCACTTTAGTTACCTTTGGTGATGGGTTTTGGTGAGAATGATGATAGCTTGTAATTCACTCAAGTTGATGGCATGAATGACTAATACCAAATATTTGGTATATCATTTTAATTGATTTTTGAAATCAATACACAAGTCAACACACTAAAAAAAACTCTCTCACTCTCACGGTTTTTATAAGCCATTTTCTCTCTCTCTCTTTGCCTCTCAATTGCATGAAGAAATTGGAAAATTTGTTGCAAGTTTTTCAAGAGCTAGCACTCAAAGGAGTCTCACAAAGGTGATAGGGAAACCCATTCATTAGCATGGAATCCATTCACAAAGCTTGGAGCTTGGATCACACCATGGAGGACTTGGCTGATTCATCAACAAATAGGGAAAGCTTGGAGCAGAAATTTTTGTTGTCTTCGCATCGCAAAAGCCGATCAAAGTGAGTATTTCCGCAACTTTCTTTTATTGTATTCGCACTTTTCATAGCTTAATTCGATCTTGGTTTGACCTAGAAAACCCAACATTGGTATCAAGAGCCTTGATTAAGCATGAAATTGAATTAGGGTAAAATTTGGGTAAAATTGATTGAACATGATTTGATAAAATTGATTGATTGAGTATGCTTGAATGATGATAACTTGGAGTTATATGTGATCAATTTGATGAAAATTGAATTGGATTACTTTTTCCCCAATTTTTTGGCTTGGAGAAAGTTGATGATGCCCTAAAGTCATGGTGATTTTTTGTTTTTTGATCATTGGATGAGTTGGAAGACATGGGATAAATTGATTTAGGATTTAATTGGATTAATATCGAAATCGGATTTAAAATCCCCAAATTGTCGTGACCTATATAGCATGGAAATGAATTGATTTTTTGATTCAATAATGTTGGACATGTGTTGATGAATGATATCATCATAAATTATGTAAATTGGTATTTTGGAAATGTTAATTTGAATAATTAATTATGGCTAATACACTTTAAATAATTTTTATTGTGATATTGGGAATATTGTGATAAAATTGGTTGGGCTAAATTTGGAATTGGGCTTAAATGTTGTATTTGGGCTAAATGGGCTTGGTTGGGCCAAGTTTGGTTTAGGTTAATTGGTTGGATCCAATTGGGCCTAAAACCATTTCCATAAAGTCCAAATATGATTAAATGAGCCTTTAATATTTTAATTGAGCCTAATGGGCCTAAATTGATTTTTGGCAAATGGTGATTCCTTATTGGGCTTTGGTTGCCAAAGTCTATGCCTTATAAATTAATTGAAAGCCCATTGGACTTTAATTAAATTGACATTGGATGTTAATTGGGCTTTGAGACCCGTAATGATTAGATTTAGAATCTAAGTCGCAAAGGCTTATTAATATAGTGTAATTATTTAATTTGGAATTAAATAAGAATTAGTATTAAATACAAATTAAATTGGTTTTAATATTGTAGTTTGACATAATTCGAGAATTCGTACTTTGAGTACTTATTCTTAAAACGAGTTTGACTCGCAAAAATCAAATCGTTGTTTGAACATTTGATGTTAATTAATTTCAGATTAATTAATTGGATTAGTTTGATTGATAACATGCTTTGTGTGAATACATGGATGTGATGTATGAATATTGTATATCAGATGAATATTAGATGGGTGAGGGCAATTTTGGAAATTGTTGTAATAAATTTAGAATTTATTAAATTGGCCTGCATGTCCAGCCTATTACCTCTTGACTCTTTGTATTTCTCTTCTCACCTATTCCCCTCAATGTAAATGAGGTTTCTTTAGAAGTGTTATGTAATTGGGTAGAAGTAAGATTTGTGCTAGCGGGAGAGAGGAAATGGAGAGATTTGTTCTAGGAACAAGTTGTTTTAAATATCCATCCGCATATCACGTCTTATTATGCTTTTAGAATGCATGCTTAAGGGTGTATGATGAGACCTAATCAAAGATAATTAATTGGTTGCCAATACACTCGAAAAAACCTCAATAATTATTAAGCGTTTTTCCTTCTATTGAATGATTCAATCTCAAGATCCAAGATTGGCACTGGTTTGTTGGCCAAAGTCAAGGCCTTTGTCCATCGCGGATGTGTTTGAATCATGAAGGCTTTGTTCCATATCGCATGTCTTATCCAAGTTGTGATTTGTTGGCCAAATTCAAGATCATTTTTTGTCCATCGACATCAATTACGAAGCTTTCCAAGGTCAATGTGTCCCGCTTAACTGGAACCATTAAGTTTGTTATGCCAAAGCCAAAGCTTAGTTGATTCAGAGGAAAAAGGTTAGGAAATATATTGGATATATTGGCATATATTAGATATATGTTTCAGATTTGGATGTCCACCTACTGGATCTAGGAATTGGATGAGATCCAATTAATCTTAGAGATCTACCTAGTTAAATTTCATACAGCTTGTTGGCCAAAGTCAAGGTTATATGTTATTTAATGGGATCCTAGCCCACTAGGAAACAAGGTTTCCCGAGTACTTAATAGAGGGTTAGAGGTTCACCAAAAAATAGTGGGAGGCAAGTATTAATTTGCAATTTCATTTAGATACTTGCCAATACGCGCTGATTTCAATTTTTCGTCATTACTAAAATAAATATATATTAGTTGGACTAATATTTAATTGTTGTTTTAATTAAACAGTTGGACTGTATTCAAACTACTTCAAATGATAGTTGATTATATAATTGGATTATAGTAATCAATATATTTGAATTTAACCAATTAAATTATAGTTGATTATATAGTTAGACTATAGTAATCATTATAATCAATAGTACCCAGAAATCGTTGATTGGATAGTTGGACTATAGCAATCAAGATAAATGAAAGATTAGCGTTTAAAACATAATCCTGGATGAAAATATTTTTTAAACGGCTTTAATTTTCAGATTGGGAATAGAACCTCATGATAGTCCTGGGAAATGAGAAGTTATTCTATTTGATAGAAAAACCTCTTGGGCCTAAGCCCGGAATTGAGAAAATAGTAGAACATGATATTTGGAATATTCATGTGATGATAACTTTAGTGCTCAATCCTTTATGCTAGATGCAATGACTCTTTAATTTCATTATCATAATTAAGGATTATATCATTGTACCATGATGTTGAAATTAAAGGATCTTCATAGATCTATTTTTAGATCATAGAAGTACAAATTGCATAAGAAGCTCTTTAGCTCGCGTATGTCAGAGGGTACATCTGTCGAGCACTAGGTGTCATAGATGATTGCTGACATCGATCAGCTAGGTTAGCCTGGCATTACCTACGTGGCCGAGACTACCAATGATTTGATCTTATATTCTCTACCCAAAAGCTGGGGCAGGTTCATAATGAACCAAGAGAAAACTCTTGGAGAGTTGATGGCTATGCTCTAGCAGGCAGAGCCAGAGCTTCTAAAATGGGCAAAGGTAAAATCATCACCGTCTTCTGGGAAGACAAATGACATATCCCAAGATGTCTGCCTAAAATGTGGCAAACGGGGTCACTGATGCGTGACTGCCGTATGGACAAGGCAGACATGATGGAAGTGAAGGCAGGGTAAGGCTCCGGCTTCAAGTATGTAGTCATAAACATGTTCACTATTAGTTTCAAAAGTGGATTTTGACACTAAGTGTTGTACATAGATATGTACTGATGTGCGGAATCTGCTGATTAGTAGTATACTGACTTCAATTGAGATTTACCTACGAGTTGGAAATGGGACGAAAGTCACTTTTTTAACCGTAGAAACCTAAGTTTGGAACTACCATTTGGGTATGTACTTAAATTAGGAAACTGTTATAATGTACCTAGTTTGACTTGAAACATTATCTCTATATCAGAGTATAATCCGTTGCGGATATACCTTTATATTCTAGAACACTAAAGTGTTTTATTTTATAAAGATGATATTGAGATAAGCACATTAGATGTAAATAACAGTATTTATATTTTGAATATAAATGAATCTCAAACGTATAACATGACAAACAAATAGCTCAAACTGATTTGATCAGATGAGACTTATTTGTGGCATTATTGTCTGGGACACATAAACAAGACTCGTATATCCACACTTTCGAAGAGTGGGTACTAGGACGGATTTGATTCTAATCAAATGTTTTTACGAATCTAGTTTATTAGGCAAAGTTCCTAAAACACCTTTTACTTGGTAAAAAAAGTACAAGTGCCACCGATCTGTTAGCCTCATCCAATGTGACGTAAGTGGGCCTATATTTAGCTAGGCTAGAGGTGGAAATGAACGCTTCGTAACCTTTATGGATGTGGCATCACATTATGGTTATGTGTTTCTTGTGAAACATAAATCGGAAACTTTTGATAAATTCAAAGACTTTCGACACGAAGTAAACAAAACAGATCGGCAAGAGTATAAGACCGTAACGGTTAGACCATGGTGGAAAATACTTAAGCAATAAGTTTCTCAATTACTTGAAAGAGTAAATATTCTTTCAATGTGGACTTTTCACGGAAGACCTCAATATGACGGTGTGTCCGAACGGAGAAACCGAATTTTGTTGGATATGATAAGGTTAATCATGAGTCGCTCTAAGCTACCATTTTCCTTCTAGGGATAAGCATTAAACAATTCAAAACTTATTTTGAATAAGGTTCCATAAAAATTTGTTTGACAGACTTCATATTAGATATGAATAGGAAAGAAACCGGGTTTTCTCATTCATGAAGATTTGGGAATGCTAGGCATATGTTTGGATGATACCAAACTAGAACCCAAATCGTATAAGTGCCTAATTTGTAATTGGTTATCCTAGGGTAACCAAAGTATAGTATTTATACAACTATAAGAGAACAATGTAATTGTTGCTCGCCATGCGGTTTTCCTAAGAGGAATACATATATGCAGTGGTAAGTGGGAGGAAAGTAAAACTCGATGAAAAAATCGGAGTAATACTGTTTTAGGCACCGAGTCCTAATGGAACACAAACAGTTCATCAAGGATGAAACTGTATCACAATCTTCGAATACACAAGAACCGCGTAAGTCGAAGAGAGTCAGAAAACAACCTGGGAGGTATGGGTTTCTGATCTCACCTCGTAAAGATGTCAATCTTATTGAGAAAGACGAACCGACTACGTATGAGGATGTGATACAAGGTATCGACTCCCTATTATGGCAAAGTGCCATTATGTCTGAAATGGATTCCATGTATACCAACCAAGTTTGGACACTGGTTGATGTACCGGAAGGCATTGTGCATATTGGTTTTATATAAGTCTTCAAGGAAGACATACATGGATGGAAACATACCAATGTACTAAGCTAGGCTTGTAGCGAAAATGTATCGTTATCAACATTGTGTTGATTACGACGAAACCTTTTATTTGTTGCCATGGTTAAAATCCATTTGGATAATGCTTGCTAATGCTGCATGTTTCATTTATGAAATATGGCAGCTGAACGTCAAAATTTCTATCCTTAAAAGGAAACCTTTTGGAGGATGTTTAAAACATCCTGACGGTTTTTTCATACCAAAACGAGCAAACAATGTTTGCAAATTAATTCGATCCATTTATGGATTGAAGCAAGCATTGCGTTCTTGGAACTATGGTTTTGATGTAATCATCATAATATATGATTTCATTCAAAACGAAAATGATTCTTGTGTATATAAGGAGGTTAGTGGGAGCGCACTGACAGTGATTGTCCTAAATAATGATGATATATCATTTCTTGGAAATGACAATCCCATAATACGATCAAGCTTTCATAAAAAAAATTCTTCGTAGAATACTTGGGAGAGACAACCTTTATTCTAGGAATAAGGATCTACTAGAATAGATCTAAAAGTTGTTGGCACTCTCCGAGGAATCGTACATTGAAATAAATGTACACGACCTGGTGTCTCATATGCTTTGAGCATATGGAGTCACAATCAGGCCAATCCAAGTGATAGTCACTGGATTGATGTTAAGAACATCCTTAAGTATCTTAGATGAACTAAGAATGCTTTCTTATTCTATGGAGAATGAGAACTTGAAGTGACTGGGTTCACTACTGCAAGTTTCCAAACCGACAAATAACGACTGTAAGTCGTAATAAAGGTACTATATAGTTTGGATAACGGAACAGTGAGCTGGAAATATTCCAAGCAAGATATTGTTACCGAATAAACAACAAAAGCGGAATATTTCTGCAGCTGAGGCAGCAATAGAAGCACTTTGAATCTTTATAATCCTAATTGGATTAGGAGTAGTTATGTTAACAGCTGAGCTGGATAGACCCCTCAGAATTCCATTGGTAGTATGACTGTGTGTCTATGGAAGTCCGAATCAGGGTAGGTGTATTTGGTCTTAACCTGAGACTTGCGTCGCTAAAACTTGCGACAATCAATATACTTTGGTTTTGGTCGTCCAGGGCTTTAACTGGTTTTATGTACGCCTCTTCTGGATATATTGAGAATCGTAGTGTATTGGGTGTGATGTCGAGATGGAAGTATTACTCTACAAACATGTATTCTCTTACAAACATTTCATTATTATATTAATTATGATAATTTGGTTAGGCTATATAATACTAGAAAGAAATTTGTACGCTCCCACTGACCCAAATATCAAATATGTATTCTCTATGCTTTGATAAAATAAGACAATCTGATTGTATCAAAATTAGAGAACACATATTTTCGGGAAGCTTATCTGAGTCTACAATAGGCTCTATAAGCCAGTATATCAAACTGTGATCTTAGCAGAATACAAACTCTAGGGCCATTCTAGAACGAACTCTTCAAACAAAGAAACCACAACGGATTTCTCATTCGAAGAAAACATTCAGGAATGCCAATTTGCATTCTTTAGCCAAAATACATAGTTTAATATCAACATTAACCAACAGATCTTTAATTGTTTAATCAATGCGACTAGAGACAAGTTTCCTCAAAATCTACAATAGATCACTAAGTAAAACATTTCTCATTGTCATTCTGTAAGGTCAAACCTTTAATTGGCTCACATTACTTTTGCTGCGAAAATAATTTGCACATTTTATGAACTATTCATAACGAAAGCTTAATCAAGTTCAAAACGTGATCGTAGTAAGCTAGGAACAATCTTAGATCTATGGTTTAATGATAACATCCGAAATCGATATCAAATATCGCTCCCACTATAAGTTATAGGATAATTTTCTTCAATAACAAACCAGCATAACCAATAAGTATCAAATACTTTGTGAATGAATTTGACATCCTATTAAACTTATACGAAGATATCGTAGAGTCATTTCATCTAATTAATTATGTAGTTCCATTACGGTTTATCACTCTCACATTTGACTTCAATAAGTCAAGTCTTTTCTACAATCGTTAACATCCGATGTTACACACTAAGTAATATTACAATTTTATTACTCGGGACCGTAGAAAAGATATTATATCAAATAGAATACACTATTCTGTTAAATAGAATAAATGATAAACTTTTACTTGTACCTCCAAGGCGCAAGCACTTTCAATTATATAACCATTATGCAAAAGAAAGATTCAAATCTCAAACTTTTAAAGATTCAAATTTTCAACCTATACATATCATATACGTAACTGTAGAAACTAATAACACAATAATTAAAATGATGAATTAGTGTAACTGGAGCATAACCACAAAAGCATTGAAACTAATTCGGTAACACTCAATATCAAACAAATCAAATAATATGATATTCGATTTCTCCCACTGACCAATTCCATCACTATGGAATCGTAGAAGATTAATATTGAGCAAGAATCGCATTCATTAAATAATCTTAGAACTAATTGCCATAAATTCATATGTTTGATCATATCAAACATCCTTGAAAAAATTCAAAGACTCACAATGAATTTTAAAGTTATAGTTTTAAATATTTCAAATAGAATATATTTGAACCATTCAAAATATTCTATCCGTGTTTCATTAGAAACATATTGAAAGTTCTCGAACTATTCAAGATGTTCAATTTATATACTTTTAGAAACATGTAACTAATTCACGACAATTCACTAACTAAGTTACGAAGTAAAGAAAACTATTGACCGGAGCAATCACACGTATATAATGCAAGCGCTCATATCGTTCAAGTAGTATAAAAATTATCGATCCCACTAGGACTTAAACCTTTTGATATCGATTTATGAAGTTAAATGTTTACAAGTATCAATTGGATTGATATCGGAATCGGATATAAAATCCCTATTAAATGCCGTGAGATTTAAGCATGAAATGAGATGATTTTTTGTTTCAATAATGTTGGACATGTATTGATGATGAATAAACATGATTAATTGATTAGATTAGTATTTTGGAAATGTTAATTTAAATATTTAATCATGGTTAAACACTTTAATTAATTAAATCATGATATTTGGAATATTAAAATTTAATTAGTTGGGCTTAATTTAGAATTGGGCTTTTAATGTTGTATTTGGGCCTAATGGACTTGGTTGGGCCAAGTAGGTTTAGTAGTTCCTTGAAGGTGTTACACGACATCTAGAGTCTACATGTTCTTGAAAGCATCATCAATATGGTGTGTGGTCCACTTCTATTGGCGTTATCTTACTAATATTGAGAGGGATCAAGAAATCAAAGTTTATTTCGAGTTATTACACAAAAGTAATAATGCTAAAAGGGCCATTTGACTGCAACGTCTAGCCTCTCTTTTAGTTTGGCCATTTATGGATATTTGTACTATCTCTCTTTTTGGGAATTCTCCAAAGCATAACTTACTCCATGTCTTACTATACTCTATTTATTACTTATTTCCATATAGTTTTATCTTATTCTTCCTCTTAGTTTCCCTTTTTGGCTCGGCGAAAAAGTCTTGAAAAATGTGCAATTGATTCTTATGAATGTCATATGCTATACCTTCTTCAGGTACTCGAATTATGTGAGTCATTCTTTGAACATTGTTGGTTTTGTAATAAACTAAGATAACTTTACTAATTTGACTACACATCGAAAATGATTCCACTTTTTAGGAAATGTAAGTTTACATGTCTCATTTGGATTCTCATATACTCAATTGAGCTGGCTAGTGTTCAATCAAGTGTTATATATGTTCTTCTAGGTTCTTAACTATACTCATACGGGGCTATATTGAATTCTGTATTCATAAGATGGTTATGTTGATCTTATAGAGATTTGGGGAAAACGGTACTCCTACTACTTATCGAAGTTATGCATTAGTCTTGGTGAGTGTCGAAATACTTACATGGGTTGGTATTGCGGTGGGGGAGATTTGTTCATATGTACTACTGAGGATCATATGGGTCTTTTTATGCCTTGTGGTTACACAACTCTATCAACTATTCTGTGGTTTCGGCTTGTGCTATAATCTTCGAGCTGTGTTATCTACGTCGGGACCTATATTATATTTCTTTACAATTCCCTAGGTTTTACCATTACATATTTAAGAATAGGTATGAGATGGACCATGTTAGGATGTTTTCATATCCAGTACCTCTACGGGGTCGTACAATGGTCAAGTTATGATTTCACCTACTCTGGACTCATTAGCTAATATAACTAATTTTCACATTCTTATGATATCAGTCTTACTTTTTCTTAATTCTAAGCTAGGGTATCTGAAATCGTTATTTTTTTCTAGGTATCTCAAGCCTACTGGGAATATTCACAACTAGATCGGAGTTCTTGTTTCTTTTTTATTTTTCTAAATAACTTCCATCTTTCGAAAAGCTTGTCATTCTTACATGAATCTCGAAAGTTACTGAATCTACTCTCTAGGATTCTCTGAGGAGAGAAGTGTTAGTGTCCTACACATGCCCAAGATCTCTAAATAATTATTTATGTGTGAATTTAACAATTAAATTACGGAAATACTTACATTGATCGGTTGGGAAAATTCAAAATTTTCTTTGGATGTAGAAGCTATGATTCTCAGTAAACCCATATGACTGATCTGAGACTCATCATCTCCGTATGACTGAAATGATACTCCCATCTTGACATCACACCCAATACCTACGATTCTCAGTAAACCCAGCAGAGGCGTACACAGAACCTGTTAAAGCTTCGGACGACCAAAACCAAAGTAAACTGATTGTCACAAGTATTAGCGATGCAAGTCTCAGGTTAAAGATCACATACACCTACCCTGATTCGGATTCCCATAGACACATAGTCATAATACCAATAGGACTCCGAGGGGTCTATCCAGAGCGAAGCCGTTCCCGGTCCAACATCTAACAGAACCTATTATCACACTTGCATAAGTATCCAATACTTAAATATATGAGAACTATACAGTTAAGCTTCCATAACGCACACAAGTGTAATACTAGCCTATTCCATATTATCGATGTCCAGTCTCGATAATACTACGACTATGGATATTTAATGATTAAACCGTTCGTGGATTAATACTGTCTCATATCTTATTAATCTGATTTAACCATATGGACTTTTATCATTAATAATCCAAGTTATCCATTACATAATGATAAAATAGCAATTTCCATTATCACATAGTTAATTTATACAAAAACACAATGTCTTTTACAAATAATGATGTTGTGGGTCATAATTGTCCAACAATCTCCCATTTGGCTCATAGCCAATCACTCAAGTATCTAACACATTAACTATGTACATGTATCTCAAACTTTTGCGAGAGATAGCTTTCATCAGTGGATCTGCAATGTTTTCATCTGATGCAATCTTCTCGATCTTCATATCGCCACGATGTATGATCTCACGAATCAGATGAACCGTCAAAGTACATGCTTGGACCGTTAATGAGACCATGATTCCTTAGCATGTGCTATAACCCCGTTATTGTCACAATACAAGGTACGGGCTCAGCTTGCTAACGGAACTAATCCTAATCCAATTAAGAATTTACGGATCCAAAATGCTTCTTTTGCTGCCTCATCTGGCAGCAATATATTCCGCTTTTGTTGTTTAAAAAAATCGGCAACAATATCTTGCTTGGAAGATTTCCTTCACCTACTTCTCCGTTTGTTAAAACAAATATGGTACTGATGAGCGGAAAATTATCAATATTTACCGCCTCTTTAACTTAATATTTTGTTAGTTTCTCGGTTTGATGAACGTTTTGATGTGTTTTAGTTTATTTTGCAGATAAAATAATATCGGGTCTCAATGAAATCATTTAGGATGAAATATGGGTCAAATAAGGCAATTATGGACTTGATATTTTAATTTTGGAGATTGGAAACTTGAAAGGGCGTTTTGACGAAGTACATTTTGGAAATTCAAGTTTTGCACATCTGTCGTATTTTGGGCATAACGTTTTACTCAGATATTGGATTTAGCTGATTCAAGTTCCAGATTAACGAAGACTCAAAGATCTACAACTTTGAAAGACAAAATAATTTCGAATTCTGAAGATGTCATGCCCGAAATTGATGAACCATCCAGAAGTGTGTAGTGTGTAATTATTAAAGTCACTTTCAATCATTTTCAAAGCAAGAAAATAAATTAATAAAAAAATAATAAAAATTATCAAATCATCACCAAAAATGATAAGAGATTAGTGGAGTAATTAATAATGGATTTGGTGGAGCAATTAGTGGAGCAATTAATAATTGATTTGGTAGATGATTTGATGAAGGCAAAATTTTGCCTATAAATACCAAGCCATTTCATTTGTAAAATTCATACTTCTTCTAAGGAATTCCTTAATAATACTAAGAAGATTGTATCTTGTTTGTTTATTTACAGCTTTCAGTAATTAATTTTCGTTTTCGCATTTTCTTTTCTTTACTTTTCAGTTTTTACTTTCCGCAATTTACTTTTACGCACAGTACTTTTCTTTATTTATTTTCAGTTTTTACTTTTCAGTAATGAGGAGGTAACTCCCCTTTGCTGGGGTAAAAGGTAAAACTTTTTGACTAATATTTAGATTAATCTCCCTTAATTATAATATATAAACTAGTTAAAACCTGACTTAACGAGGATACTGTTAGTTTCTATTACCAAGCCCCAAGATCAACAAGAGCAAACAAAATATATAAATGAATGAACAATATTGAAGTATGGCGGAATCATACTCACAAAAATCGGAATGCGGATGCGTTGATGAAATGAAAACTTCTCCTTTGTGCAGTGATGAATTCGGCCAAGGTGGAAAGTGCAGCTCCAAGCTTTGTTTGATCCTCCTAAGCTCAAGGATTAGTTTCCAATAACACCTTTGTATGATCCCTTGAAGGTGCTAGCCTTTGTTGTGATTTTGAATGCACAACTTCTTCAAATCTTGCCACAAAAATTGAAGAAATGGAGAGCCCAAAACTGCATGTAGTTTCGGCAATGAGAGAGAGGAGAGTTCAATGATTTTTGTTACAAAAAATCAATTTATATTATGCCATAATATTTATTAAATTAATAATAAACTTATGACACAAATCATGCAATGGCTTAGAGTGTCAAACACTCAATTTCCATGCAAAACCATTGAGTGCATTGTACACTATCTCATGCAATGCATTAGAGTTAAATAATGCATAATATGACATGTGTCATGGGGCCCCACACGTTTCTAAATGAAAGTGGGCCTACGTGCACTCACGCGTTCGGGTTCGATATTTCCAAAATACCGAACTTACGTCGCGACGTTAATTAAATCGAATTTAAATAAATAATTGCGCCTAGCGAAATTATTATTTACGT
>SKCR01008428.1:0-23954 GCA_019454045.1 Zanthoxylum bungeanum | reverse complement strand
AGGTTTGGCTTTCATTTTGGTGAGGCCCTATGAGTGTTTTATTTTGTGTTTTACCGTGAGAGTCTAGAGCCAAAAGAGTTTAGGTTTTGTGTTATTTTTATAGTGAAAGGCTAGGGTTATTCCTTGTTTGAATAGGAATGGGATCAATCAATTATGGGGGGAATATTTCTAATTAGTATCTCACAAGAAAAACATCTAATTAAATTAGGGAGGTGATTTGTTTTAATTAGGTATGTGATTATTTATATTTTATTTGATTTGTTTTAATTTCACCATATGTTAAATATGTGATTTGTTATTTTTGGATGTGTTTTATTGGACTTGGGCGTGTGGGTGGTCTTCTTTGGGCATGGGTTTGGTTTATTTGGTGGGCTTGGTGTGTGTGTGGTGGTGTGTGGGCTTGGTGTGTGTCTTGCTGGGGTTTGGGCTAAGAATGTTTTAAAACAGAAGTCCAACAAGCGAACCCGAAGCTAAACAAGCGAATAAAATCCGTCAAAATACCGATTTCTGACTTTTCCCTTCCGACGTCCATTTCCCGCGACTTCCGCGACTTAAAAGGTAGTGCCTCTAAATGAGACTCATCATATGGACTTACATGCAAAAATGCAGTGCCTACAGTCGCCCCCACTTTGATGGGACTTGTGCAGTGTGTGACAATGACAATCCTATCAAAGTTGTTCAATGTATTTTTACTTACCTGGCTCGCCAGCTGCCACCTGACTTGCCTGCTGCTTCGAGCTGAATTGATGATGCAGTGGACCTCGATCATGGGAAGCATCCCAATAACTGCAACCGACAACGGGGGCCTCGTCCCTGGGACGCATCCCAATACCGCTGACAATGTGGGTCACGATCTTGGGACGCATCCCCAAAACTGATGATGTAGGGGGCCACGACCCTGGGACGCATCCCGATAACTGCAACTGACAACGGGGGCCTCGACCCTGGGACGCATCCCGATAACGTTGATAATATGGGTCACGACCCTGGGACGCATCCCCAAAACTGATGATGCAGGGGGCCAACGACCCTGGGACGCATCCCGATAACTGCAACCGACAATGGGGGCCTCGACCCTGGGACGCATCCCGATAACATTGACAATGTGGGTCACAGCCCTGAGACGCATCCCCAAAACTGCTGATGATGTGGGTCACGACCCTTGGACACATTCCCAAAACTGCTGATGATATGGGTCACGACCCTGGTACGCTGTAGGACACAGAAATCGACGACGCTGTTCCAGGCTCGCGGCCTAGTTGGGAGTACGAAATAGCTCGCGGGGAACTAAACCGGAGAAATAACATGCAGTCGCCACCCAGTATGAATTGGGAAAATGTGATTTAAGGCCGTACTCACCCCTCGCAAGGGAAGACCTCAAACCGTTGGGTTCGGAATGGTCCCTTACTTATGTCACTTGTAATAATGTGATTTGTGCAATAAACTAACCGAATCTACGCAACATGCTCAAGAACAACCTATATCTAAAAGATAAATCCTATGTCTAAGTTTGCATGCTTGAAAAGTAAGTTATCACCACGGTAAACACACAATAACACACGGCAGTCCCATGAACATGCTTCAATCATATAATGCGGAAAACAAATAACAACATAAACATAATGCAAATTCCACACGCAAAATAAATAACTAATCATGTTTAAAAATAAACAACTAAATCATGCTTAAAGATAAATAACATACTAAACTAAATCATGCTTACAAAGATAAATAACGTACTAGCAACCTAATCATGCTCAAATACATGGTTGGATGAAACGAAATAATGTGTCTCTCAAGTGGTACGTGGCGTTGTATCCCGAGTAGAAACTGCACTACCGTCCATTCGGATTCGGCTACAGAATTTACGTCTGGGTTTCCATCCGATATACCACAAAAGAGAACACACATTCCGTTCATCCGGAATTCACTTCATGCCTCAACAAACGAAAGATAATAAGTAAAAAAGGTGCCCTCAGGTCTAACCTCTGTTGTCGTCTCTTGAAAGCGCGTTACACGGCTGTCAGAAGGGTTGATGTTCCACAACTTTTCTGGTTCACTAATCCAACATTTTTCCTCGCTGTTTCGCTGCTGTTTTCGCTCTGTTTCACTGATGTTTCTGTTGTACTTTTCTGGTCATTGTTTTAAGGTAATAGGGGACTATTTTTGGCGGTTTTTGGAGTGTTAAGGGTTGCAGTCTATGGATTGTTTTAAGGGTCTAATATGCGGCTGTTTAGGGGGTTTTATGGTGCGGCTGAACTGGGCAGTAATGAGGTTTGTGTGTTCGGTTTTTGGGCAGTGCAGGGAGGGCATTTTGCGTGCAATTTGGAGTGATGATATACAACTATTTGGGTTCTTTATGCGTGCAGTTTGGAGTGATGATATGCGGCTATTTGGGCTATTTATGGAGGAGGTTATGTGCGTGAAGTTTACTGGATGAAGGGCTATGTGGCGCTGATTTTGTTGACTGGTTAGGGGGCTAGTGAGTGGAGACTGGTGCGTTGATTGTGCTAGGTCAGAGAGATGCTTACGTGAGTAGGTTTTAGGTGGCTAATGCGTGAATAGTTTTGAGTGAGGTTAGCAGGTGCGTGAATGGGCAAGGCTTATGGACGGAAAATGGTGAAGGCCAAGGGGGAGTGTATGCACGCAATGAATGGCATAATTTCTTGTGATTTGCGTGAATGTGCTCTGATTGTTTCTTGTGAGAATATTGTGTATGAGCTCTAGGGTTTAGATGTGTGGTGAAAGGTTCTTTTTATAGGCAAAGGGGGTGGGGTTTACCTTGTTTGAGAAGGAGAAGGCTTTTTGCATTAATGAGATATCTTTTTAATTTAGTATGGATAAGGAAATCTTTTAATTAGGGAAGTGATTTGATTTATTTTGATTTATTCTTCTTTAGTTAAGGATATGATTTGGTTTATTTAGGCAAGGGATCCATGGGATTCATTTAATTTAGGAAGTGGATTTGGCTTGATTTTGCATGTGTTTAATGTGATTTTTGTTATTTAAGGAGGTGTTGGGCGTGACTTTGGGTCTTGTTTGGGCGTGACTTTAGTCCATTTGGTGGGCTTGGATGTTTGGTTTAGTGGGGTATAGGCTTGGTGTGTATCTTGTGAGGTTTTGGGCTAAGGGTGTGCTTTGAAACGGAGGTCCAACAAGCGAACCTGAAGCTAATACAACGAGTTAAATCCAACAATGATGTCAATTCTTGACTTTTCCCTTCCGACGTCCGTTTCCCGCGGCTTCCACAATCTAAAGAGGTAGTGTCTGGACTTATATGCAAAAATGCAATGCCTATAGTCGCCCCCACTTTGATGGGACTTGTGCAGTGTGTGACAATGACAATACTATCAAAGTATGTGCAATGTATTTTTACTTACCTGGCTCGCCAGCTGCCACTTGACTTGCCTGTTGTGTTGAGTTGAGTTGATTTTGTTGCAGTGGGCCCTCGACCCTGGGACGCATCCTGGAACTACAACTGATGTATGAGTCCTCGACCCTGAGTCACATCCTGAAAGTGATGATGTAGTAGGCCCTCGACCCTGGGACGTATCCTGGAACTACAACTGATGATGTAGTGGGCCCTCGACCCTGGGACGCATCCCAGAACTGCAACCGACAATGGGGGCCCTCGACCCATGGACACCTCCCAATACCGCTGACAATGCGGGCCTCGCCCTCAAACTAATGATGTAGTGGGTCCTCGACCCTGGGACGTATCCCGGAACTATAACTGATGATGCAGTGGGCCCTCGACCATGGGACGCATCCCCGAACTGCAACTGATGTGTGGGCCCTCGACCCTGAGTCACATCCTGAAAGTGATGATATAGTGGGCCCTCGACCCTGGGATGCATCCCAGAACTACAACTGATGATGCAGTGGGCCCTCGACCCTGGGACGCATCCCAGAAATGCAACCAACAACGGGGGCCCTCGACCCTGGGACGCCTCCCAATACCGCTGACAATGTGGGCCTCGCCCTCAAACTGATGATGAAGTGGGTCCTCGACCCTGGGACGCATCCCAGAACTACAACTGATGATGCAGTGGGCCCTCGACCTTGGGACGCATCCCAGAACTACAACTGATGTGTGGGCCCTCGACCTTGAGTCACATCCTGAAAGTGATGATGTAGTTGGCCCTCGACCCTGTGACGTATCCCAGAATTACAACTGATGAGGTAGTGAGCCTTCGACCCTAGGACGCATCCCGGAACTGCAACTGATGTGTGGGCCCTCGACCATGAGCTGATACTGATGTGGGCCTCACCCCAGACTGATGCTGATGTGGGCTTCACCCTTAGACTGATACCGATATGGGCCTCGCCCCAAACTGATACTGATATGGGCCTCGCCCCAAACTGATATTGATATGGGCCTCGCCCCAATGCTGATACTAATATGGGCCTCGCCCCCATGCTGATACTGATATGGGCCTCGTCCTAAACTGATACTGATATGGGCCTCGCCTTCAAACTGATATTGATATGGGCCTCGCCGCCATACTGATACCGATAGGGGCCTCGTCCCAAATTGATACTGATATGGGCCTCCCCCCAAACTGATACTGATATGGGCCTCGCCCTAGGAGTGCCTTACCCGGCAAGACTAATACTGATAATGATGTGGGGCTCGCCCCCATAGTGCCATACCCAGAAAGACTGATACTAGTGATGTGATGATTCATTTCAACATATTGTATTGTCTCTCACAAGATAACCCTGATAGCTAAACATATTTTCGTCCTCAACGAATGCTTCATGTCAAAACCAGAGAACCTTCAAAGTACTTGATACACTCAACTCCGATCGTCTGAATAGGTGATCCGAACTAGATTCCTAGTGTGTATGTGCCAAGGCTCTTTCATAACTTATTCCTTAAGTAAGCCAACTCGATGATTTCGTCTCGGAGAATCGGATCGGTGGGTCTAACCAACCTGGATGTATTAATCACATTCTGTGATTTCTTTGTCATACTCAACAAGATATGGTCTTTTTTTTTTCTTGTTTCTTTCTTTTCGTTCTTTTCATTCTTTTTCTTTTTCTCTTTTCTTTCTTTTCTTTCTTTCTTTCTTTTTCTTTCTTTGACACACCTACCCTTTAAGGTAGCATTTCTCCTCATGGTGGTCCTAATACTCGCCCATGGATAGCTTCATGCTTATCGGTTATAGACGGTCCATTTTTTTTCTTTTCTTTTCATTGTAGAGACATTTTCTGTTGTTTCCAACCATATCATTTATCGTATCATAAGTATACCAGGGTGGACATCCAGGCAAACGGTCATTCACTGATCCATCATCTCTTCAACTAGTCATCTTACCAACCACTCAGGCTTCTACTGTTGAGATCCCGTAATCAAGTGCTTGTTGAGTCTAGTCGAGATCAACCACTCAGAATCCCGGATGAGAGCACATCTCGCACTTGTCGTTTCTAAGGTGTGATGTCAAGACGGAAGTATCACTCCAGTCATAGTGGAGATGATGATCACGTAGGATACGGAACTGGTTCTCTTATGTACTGCAGTCATCGGGATAATATTACTAGGTCATGATTATCCGATATAGAGACTAGTTACCAGAGATCCGATATGTGCTTCGTACGGGGCAGACATAATTCCAGCCCCAGGCCTTGCACGTGACATCTGATGCTGGATCGAAATATGCAATACTACGTATACTACGCCTGATATAGATCACATATTCCAGTAAGAATATTTCTGGAGAATTGGGTAGGCATGATGCTTTGCTAGAAGCCAACCATGTCTTGTAAATCGGTAAAAATGTAGTACTAGGTACGTACGTGTTCGGATAGTCTGACGACCGGATTTACTGCCAACATATCCGGGGATCTCATGGGTCGCTTCCCGAAGATTCACTGATGAATTATGACTTGCACTTTATTAATCTGGGATTAATTAATGAGAGAGATAAAATTAATCTGGGATTAATTGCAGAGATATTTTATCTAGGATAAAATATTAATTAAAGAGAGAGAACGATTAATTTGGAATTAATCGATAAAATAATATATTCGATATATTATACGAAATTGGATTTCGACGCGGAATTGAAATTGGATTTTAATTCGGGCAAACGAGTTAATTTAGAATTAATTCGTTAGCGACGTGAATAGTAATTTTGCTAGGTATAATTATTTAATTAGGTCGCAACGAAAAATTCGTTAATTTGAAATTAGCGAACCCGATCCCGAGTTTGTTTGCGGGCGCACTCGTATTGCGAATTAAAGTTCGACCTATAAGTCACATCAAGCGTTAAATCACTAGTCAATCGATTGATTTGATGTCTAGTCACTTTGAGTGATTTGACAATATGTCATGAGTGATGTGAATAGTGATGGAAGTGGTTGTGGCTTTATTGCCTTTGACTTTTGGTAAATGGAATTTTGAATTTTCTATTTTGTGTATTAGATACACAAATCCAAAAACAACCAAAGATAACACACTCACTCTCTCCTTCCTCTCATCTCTCTCGGATTAGGGCTATCTTCTTCCTCAAAATTCTGGTTTTGCCGAGAGTTCAAGAATAAGCAAAGGGAAATTTTGCGGCAAAATTTCCGGAGTGCTAGCACGCTTTAGGAGTCTTGCGAAGGTGATAGGGAACCGCACCCGTGAGCATGGAATCACAACACAAAGCTTGGAGCTTGATGGAGGTGATGACCGAATTATTGGAGCTCAAAAATCTGCAAAAGCCGAGAACCTATGAGGGAAAAGCTTGAAGATTTTCGTTGTTCCTCGCGTCGCAAAAGCCAATCGTTGTAAGTATGTTTCCGCCATACTTCTTTGAGTATTCGCACATATGTTTCATTGCTTGATATGATCATTGGGACCTAATAGAAACCCAACAATGGTATCTTGAGCCATTTTGAGCATGAAACTTTATTAGGGTAAAATTGGATAAATTGAATTTGAGCATGATTGATAAAATTAATTGATTGAGTATGCTTGAATGATGTTGTATTGAAGTTGTATTGAATCAATTTCATGAAAAATTGATTGGATCAATTTTTGCCCAATATCTTGGCTTGGCCGAATGGTATAATGCCCTATAGTCTTGGTATTTTTTGTGTTTTTGATACTGATATGGGCCTCGCCCCAAACTGATACTGATATGGGCCTCGCCCCCATGCTGATACCGATAGGGGCCTCGTCCCAAATTGATACTGATATGGGCCTCGCCCCAAACTGATACTGATATGGGCCTCGCCCCAGGAATGCCATACCCGGCAAGACTAATACTGATAATGATGTGGGCCTCGCCCCCAGAGTGCCATACCTGGCAAGACTGATACTAGTGATGTGATGATTCATTTCAACATATTGTACTGTCTCTCACGAGATAATCCTGATAGCTAAACATATTTTCGTCCTCAATGAATGCTTCATGTCAAAACCAGAGAACCTTCAAAGTACTTGATACACTCAACTCCAATCGTCTGAATAGGTGATCCGAACTAGATTTCTAGTGTGTATTTGCCAAGGCTCTTTCACAGCTTATTCCTTAAGTAAGCCAACTCGATGATTTCGTCTCGGAGAATCGGATCGGTGGGTCTAACCAACCTGGATGTCTTAATCACATTCTGTGATTACTTCGTCATACTCAACATGATATGGTCTTCTTTTTTTTTTCTTAAGTATTCCTCATGGTGGTCCTAATACTCGCTCATGGGTAGCTTCACGCTTATCGGTTATAGGCGATCCATTTTTTTTATTTTCTTTTCATTGCAGAGACATTTTATTTTGTTTCCAACCATATCATTTATCGTATCATAAGTATACCAGGGTGGACATCCATCATCTCTTCAACTAGTCATCTTGCCAACCATTCAGGCTTCTACTATTGAGATCCCATAATCAAGTGCTTGTTGAGTCTAGTCGAGATCAACCACTCAGAATCCAGGATGAGAGCACATCTCGCACTTACCGTTTCTAAGGTTTCTCCCTACAGCAAACAATGTCATCACTGGACATATGCCTAACCATCAAAGACTTCTTTTTTTTTCACTCACTCCACTGGAATTCTTCCTTTCAACCGCTGATAATGTGGGCTTCGCCCCCTGGGATTCCTTTCCCAAAACTGATATCGGTGTGGGCCTCAACCCTGAGACTCATCCCCGAAACTAAAACTGTTGCGGGCCTCAACCCTGGGATTCTTTCCTGAAACTGATAACACTGTATTGTTGATGCTTTTGGTTGGCTTGCTTTTTCCATTTTCTTCTTTTTTCTTCTTCAAAAACCTGTGAATACAAAACAAAACAAATACAAAAGAATGTAAAATATGTTACGTGTATGCATGCATGCATGAGTTTTCTATCCCGTCGGGTTAGGTCTTTTGCCAATTCTCTTGGTGACTGCTCAGTCTTCTCTTCCTCAGGCAAAGTACTGCTTCAATCTGTCAACATTGATCGGCTCAGTGAACTCATTCCCTTCCAATTCTGACAGTCTCACTGCTCCATTTCCCATCACTTTCTGGACGATGTAGGGTCCTTCCCAATTTTGGTCTGAACTTTCCTCTCGGGTCTGTTGTCGACGGCTTCGACTGCTTAAGCACCAAATAACCCTTTTTGATCTTGGTAGGACGCAACTTCTTATTGAATGCTCGAGCCAACCTCTTCTGGTATATCTGCCTGTGATGCAAGGACTTTATCCTTTTCTCATCCAGCAGTGCTAGCTGTTCAAACCTCTGTGAGTCCCATTCTCGTTCAGGCAATTCTGCTTCTGCTAATACCCGCATGGACTGTATCTCAACTTCCACCGGCAGTACCGCTTCCATTCCGTAGACCAAAGAGTAAGGTGTGGCTCCTGTTGCCGTTCTCACCGAAGTTCTGTACCCCCACAGGGCATACAATAGCTTATCAGCCCAATCTCTGTAATTCTCAGTCATCTTGGCTAAAATCGTCTTTACCGTCTTGTTGGCTGCCTCGACTGCCCTATTTGCCTGCGGCCTGTAAGGTGAGGACTTGTGATGGCCTATTCCATACTTCTGCAGCATCACCTTTGTCTCTCCCTGAAAGTGGACTCCATTGTCCGTTACTAAATGGTGCGGCATACCATACCGAAAAATGAGATTTCGAGCTATGAACTTCGCCATTTTCTTCGCTGTAACATTGCGGAATGATTCGGCTTCCACCCATTTTAAGAAATAGTCTACTGCCACTACTATGAAGCGATGTCCGTTTGAAGCGTTCGATCGAATCTCTCTGATCATATCTATTCCCCATGCTGAGAAAGGCCACGGCTCTGACAACCCATGCAACTCTGTATGTGGCAAATGATTTAAATTACCGTGTGCTTAACAATCATGATAGTGCCTTACCAGCTTCGCGCAGTCAGCTTCCATGGTTGACCAGTAGAAACCTTGCCCCACAATCTTGCGGGACAAAATCAACCCATTCATGTGCGGTCCACATACACCAGCATGTACTTCTTTCATTACCTTCTGAGCCTATTCCTTTCTCATACACTTCAGCTGAATACCATTTGCTTGCCTATTGTAGAGTTCTCCTTTCAAACTTACGTACTGAGAAGCCAACTTCTGAATGGCTATTATATCTTTTCTGCTCAATTCTTCCGGGAGTCCCCCCCGTTCCAAGTATCGCTAAATATCATGATACCAAGGTTTTGCATCATTGATCTCTATTTCCAAGATTCTTTCTATCTCATAAATAGGTTTACTCGCTGTTGTCAACACCAGTGGTCTCATCACTAATTTCTCTGGATTCTCCCAAGTTGCGGCTAACGTTGCCAATGCGTCTGCCATCTGATTCTCTTCTCGCGGCAAGTGCTGGAATTTGCAGTCAAGGATAACCTGTTGTGCAGACTCCTGAGGTAGAACAGTACGGTTTCAACCGTTCTTCCTTCTTTACTCCCATTCTCATTGCATCTGTCGTATTACCAACATTGAGTCTCCATAAACTTCAACATTCTTAGCTCTCAAGGCTATCAATGTAGTCAACCCGAAGGCACATGCTTCGTACTTGGCCATGTTGTTAGTCACTCCGAACGTTAACCTCTTGGCCATAGGTAGGGTTTCTCCCTCAGGGTTTACTATGACAATCCCAATTTCGGCTCATTTGCAGTTCACTGCTTCGTCAAAATACATCTTACACCCTTGGACTGCTATAGCTTGGATTTCCTCATCGGTGAACTCAAACTTGTACTGATCCCCTTCGACGGGTTGCAACGCCAGGAACTCTGCCACGGCTCACCCTTTGATCACTTTAGAGGTGAGGTACTCGATATAAAATTCTATCAGCAATACTAGCCATCTACCTAACTTCCCAACTAGCGAGGGCACCGAATGCAAGTATTTCAAAGGATTCTCCTTTGCTACCACTTGGATCTTGTAGGATTGGAAGTAATGGCGCAATTTCCTGGACGCCCATACTACCGCCAAACAGATCTTCTCCACTTCCTGATAGCGGGCTTCGTACGGAAGAAGTTTCTTACTAAGGTAATAGACAGCATGCTCTACTCCCGTCTCATCTGCTTGTACCATCATTGCCTTCATCGCTTCGGGTTCAATAGCTGAATAAAGTACCAAGGGTTTACCCTGTCTCAGAGGTTTCAAAACAAGAGGCTTCACCAAATATTCTCTGATTTTATCAAATGCTTCCTGACACTGTTCATTCCACTTCACCGGCTGGTCTTTCCTCAACAGTTTGAAGATAGGCTCACACACTGAAGTCAACTTGGCAATAAACCGACTGATGTACTGGATTTTCCCAATGAATGCTCTGACTTCTTTTTCCGTCTTCGGTGCTGGCATCTCAATAATACCCTTGATCTTTTCGGGATCCACTTCTATTCCTCCCATTCCTACTGTATGGCCAAGCAACTTCCCCGATGTTACTCCGAACACACACTTCTTAGGATTCAGCCGCATGTTGTACTTGTCGACTCGTTCAAGGAACTTCTCTAGTGCTTCTATGTGTTCGTCTCTCGTCTCTGATTTCACCATCATGTCGTCTACATACACCTCGATTTATTTTTCCTGATATCCATGTTTGCTAAACCCTTTTTGACAAAATTTTTATTTTTATCTCTAACCCTACGGATGTCTACGATGGCTTTTAAGACACATGGGTTAACATGATGCATGTATGCATGAGATATATGAGATGCGTGCGATGCATGGAATATATAAGTCCGCCCATTATCATTTTAAAGCATTCAATCATACTATTGCGCGGTGCAAACCTGTCCCAGTTGAAAAGGCCCAACATGTTTACACTTTGTGATAACATGGCTAAATGACTTCAAACGATAAAAGACCTAAACGTAAAATGGCCCATCATCATTTAGAAGTTTTTGGCTTGATTGCCATAAAACACAGACTCGTCCCAGTTTAAATGGCCCAACACGCCCATACCTCATGACAACAAGTCCAACTGAATCCAAATGACAATGGTCCTAAACGCAAACATAAAGGAATAGTCTCTACTGATCCTACAACTATAATTCATACGCGGTTTTACAGGGGTATAGACAAAAGCTCCCGTCGATGAAGGATTGCCCACAACTAGGTCTCCCCACTCAAGGGTCCGAGTGACCAAGTGAACGCACCTTTTTTATACCTTAAGGTACGTGCCAATGAGTTATGGTGTGTGACTGACTGTCAAATGGATTTCCCATTGTAGATTCCCCAGAGGGAGGGTGGAACGAGGCTCTCTTAAGTACCCAAGCCTCTTAGACTCTTATCGCTTGGTGACAGGAATAAACATCGAGTCCTCCAAATTAGTCCATCACAATAAGCTACAAGTACATGATTATCTAGGTGCCTTCATAGCTTTTCCTTATAGAAAGGTAGTGAATGAAGGAAGACACCAAACCATTACCTAGCCTTAAAAGTGCCTTTGATTAAACCCCTTTCAGCCTACGGTAAACACGGTTAACTAACGCACAAATCACAATCATTACAAGACATTATTTCGGGGCCAATTCTCTGTCCCCAGTGGAGTCGCCAGACTGTAGGACACAGAAATCGGTGACGCTGTTCTAGGCTCGCAGCCTAGTTGGGAGTACGAAATAGCTCGCGGGGAACTAAACCGGAGAAATAACATGGAGTCGCCACCCAATGTGAACTGGGAAAATGTGATTTAAGGTCGCACTCACCCCTCGCAAGGGAAGACCTCAAACCGTTGGGTTCAGAATGGTCCCTTACTTATGTCACTTGTAATGATGTGATTTGTGCAATAAACTAACCGAATCTACGCAATATGCATAAGAACAACCTATATCTAAAAGATAAATCCCATGTCTAAGTTTGCATGCTTGAAAAGTAAGTTATCACCACGGCAAACACACAATAACACACGACAGCCCCATGAACATGCTTCAATCATATAATGCGGAAAACAAATAACAACATAAACATAATGCAAATTCCACACGCAAAATAAATAACTAATCATGCTTAAAAATAAACAATTAAATCATGCTTAAAGATAAATAACATACTAAACTAAATCATGCTTACAAAGATAAATAACGTACTAGCAACCTAATCATGCTCAAATACATGGTTGGATGAAACAAAATACGTGTGTCTCTCAAGTGGTACGTGGCGTTGTATCCCGAGTGCAAATCGTACTACCTCAACAAATGACATCATGCCTCAACAAATGACTCTCATGCGATAATATATTAAAATAAATAAAGAAACGAAAGATAATAAGTAAAAAAGGTGCCCTCAGGTCTAACCTCTTTTGTCGTCTCTTGAAAGCGCGTTACAACGGCCGTCGGAAGGGTGATGTTCCGCAACTTTTCTGGTTCACTAATCCACGTTTTTTCCTCGCTGTTTCACTGTATTTTCCCTCCATTTCGCTGCTATTTCTGTTGTACTTTTCTGGTCACTGTTTTAAGGTAATAGAGGACTATTTTTGATGATTTTTGGAGGGTTAAGGGCTCCGATCTTTAGACTGTTTTAAGGGTCTAATATGCGGCTGTTTAGGGGTTTTTATGGTGCGGTTGAACTGGGCAGTAAGGGGGTTTGTCTGTTCGGTTTTTGGGCAGTGCAGGGAGGGTAATTTGCGTGCAGTTTGGAGTGATGATATGCGGATATTTGGGCTGTTTGCGGAGGAGGTTATGTGCGTGAAGTTTACTGGATTAATGGCTATGTGGCGCTGATTTTGTTGACTGGTTAGGGGGCTAGTGAGTGGAGGCTGGTGCGTTGATTGTGCTAGGTCAGAGAGCTGCTTACGTGAGTAGGTTTTAGGTGGCTAATGCGTGAATAGTTTTGAGTGAGGTTAGCAGGTGCGTGGAAGGAGGGCTGGATGCTTGGTGCGTGAATGGGCAAGGCGTATGGACGGCAAATGGTTAAGGCCAAGGGGGAGTGTATGCGTGCAATGATGGGCAGAATTTCTTGTGATTTGCTTGAATGTGCTCTGATTGTTTCTTGTGAGAATATTGTGTATGAGCTCTAGGGTTTAGATGTGTGGTGAAGGGTTCTTTTTATAGGCAAATGAGGGGGGGTTTACCTTGTTTCAGAAGGAGAAGGCTTTGTGCATTAATGTGATATCTTTTTAATTTAGTATGGGATAAAGAAATCTTTTAATTAGGGAAGTGATTTGATTTATTTTGATTTATTCTTCTTTAGGTAATGATATGATTTGGTTATTTAGGCAATGGATCCATGGGATTCATTTAATTTAGGAGTGGATTTGGCTTGATTTATGCATGTGTTTAATGATATTTTGTTATTTAGGGAGGTGTTGGGCGTGACTTTGGGTCTTGTTTGGGTGTGACTTTGGTCCATTTGGTGGGCTTGGATGTTTGGTTTAGTGGGTTATGGGCTTGGTGTGTATCTTGTGAGGTTTTGGGCTAAGGGTGTGCTTTGAAACAGAGGTCCAACAAGGGAACCTGAAGCTAATCCAACGAGTTAAATCCAACAATGATGTCAATTCTTGACTTTTCCCTTCCGACGTCCGTTTCCCGCGGCTTCCACAATCTAAAGAAGTAGTGTCTCCATACGAGACTCATCATCAAGACTTATATGCAAAAATGTAGTACCTACAGACGCATCCCCAAAACTGCCGATGATGTGGGTCACGACCCTGGGACACATCCCTAAAATTGCTGATGATGTGGGTCACGACCCTGGGACGCATCCCCTAAACTGCTGATGATGTGGGTCACGACCCTGGGACTCATCCCCAAAAATGATGCTGATACTGATGTGGGCCTCACCCCCGGGACTCATCCCCAAAACTGATACTGACAATGCTGATGTGGGCCTCGCCCTAGATGGATACTGATGTGGGCCTCAACCCTGGACTGATACTGATGTAGGCCTCACCCCTGAGACTCATCCCCAAAACTAAAAGTGATGTGGGCCTCGGCCCTGGGACTCATCCCCAAAACTGATACTGATGTGCGGGCCTCGACCCTGTGACTCATCCCCAAAACTGAAACTGATGTGGGCCTCGGCCCTGAGACTCATCCCCAAAACTGATACTGATGTGCAGGCCTCGACATTGGGACTCATCCCCAAAATTGAAACTGATGTGGGCCTCGGCCTTGGGACTCATCCCCAAAACTGATGTGGATATGGGCCTCGCCCCTAAACTGATGCTGATGTGGGCCTCGCTCCCAAGCTGACACTGATGTGGGCCTCGACCCTGGGACTCATCCGCAAAATTGCTGATGATATGTGTGGGCCTCGACCCTGGGACGCATCCCAAAACTGCTACTGATGTGTGGGCCTCGACCCTGGGACGCATCCCAAAAATTGCTGATGATATGTGTGGGCCTCGACCCTGGGACTCATCCCAAAACTGCTACTGATGTGTGTGACGACCCTGGGACTCATCCCCAAAACTGATGCTGATGTGGGCCTCGACCCTGTGACTCATCCCCAAACTGATACTGATGTGGGCCTCGGCCTACAGACTGATACTGATGTGGGCCTCGCCCCCAAACTGATACTGATATGGGCCTCGCCCCCAAACTGATGTGGATGTGGGCCTCGCCCCCAAACTGATACGGATATGGGCCTCGCCCCTAATTTGATGTTGATGTGGGTCACGACCCTGGGACGCATCCCCAAAACTGCTGATACTGATGCTGATGTGGATGTGGGCCTCAAACCTGAGCTGATACTGATGTGGGCCTCGACCCTGTGACTCATCCCCAAAATTACTGATGATATATGTGGGCCTCGACCCTGGGACGCATCCCAAAACTGATACTGATGTGGGCCTCGGCCCTAGGACTCATCCCCAAACTGATACTGATGTGGGACTCGGCCCACAGACTGATACTGATGTGGGCCTCGCCCCTAAACTGAAACTGATATGGGCTCGCCCCCAAACTGATACTGATATGGGCCTCGCCCCAAAACTGATGCTGATGTGGGCCTCACCCCTAAACTGATGCTGATGTGGGCCTCGTCCCCAAGCTGATACTGATGTGGGCCTCGCTCTCAAACTGATACTAATGTAGGCCTCGCCCCCAAACTGATACTAGTGATGTAATGTTTCATTCCAACATACCGTACTGCCTATGACGAGATAATCCTTATAGCTAAACATATTTTCGTCCTCAACAGATGCTTCACGTCGAAACCAGAGAACCTTCAAAGTACTTAATACACTTAGATCCGCTCGTCTAAATGAGTGATCTGAACTAGACTCCTAGTGTGTGTGTGCCAAGGCTCTTTCGCAACTTAATCCTTAAGTAAGCCAACTCGATGATTTTGTCTCGGAGAATCGGATCAATGGGTCTAACCAATCTAGATGTCTTTATCACACTCTGTGATTACTTCGTCGTACTCAACATGATATGGTTTTCTTCTTTTTTCTCTTGTCTCTTTCTCTTTTTTTCGACACACCTACCATTTAAGATAGCATTTCTCCTCATTGTGGTCCTAATACTCGCCCATGGGTAGCTTCACGCTTATCGATTATATGCGGTCTATTTTTTTTCTTTTCTTTTCAAAGACTTTTTATTTGTTTCCAACCATATCATTTATCATATCATAAGTAAATCAGGATGGACATCTAGGCAAACGATCATTCACTGATCCATCATCTCTTCAACTAGTCATCTTGTCGACTACTCAGGCTTCCACCACTAAGATCCCGTGATCAAGTGCTCGCGAGTCTAGCTGAGATAAACTATTCACAATACCGGATGAGAGCACATCTCGCACTTATCGTTTCTAAGGTTTCTCCCTACAGCAAACAATGTCATCACCGGACATATGCCTAACCATCAATGACTTTTTTTTTCACTTACTCCACATAATTCTTCCTTTCAACCGCTGATAATGTGGGTTTCGCCCCACTAGGATCCATTCCTGAAACTTATACTGGTATGGGCCTCAACCCTGGGATTCTTTCCTGAGACTAATACTGATGCGGGTCTCAACCCGGTGATTCATTTCTGAAACTGATACTTATTCTGATTCATTCCTGAGACTGATGTGGGCCTTAACCCCATGATTCATTGTACTGTTGCTACTTCTGATTGGCTTACCTTTGCCGCTTTCTCTTTTTCTTATTTGAAACTTGTGAATACAAAACAAAACAAACACAAAAAGGAATGCAAAATACGTTACGTGTATGCATGTATGCATGAATGAGTTTACTATCCCTTTGGGTTAGGTCTTCTGTCAATTCCCTTGGTGACTGCTCGGTCTTCTTTCCCTCAGGCAAAATACTACTTCGATCTATCCATGTTGATCGGCTCGGTGAACTCGTTCCCTTCCAAATCTGACAGTCTCACTGCCCAATTTCCCATCACTTTCTGGACTATGTAGAGTCCTTCCCAGTTGGGTCTGAACTTTCCCATCGGGTCTGTCAGCGACGGCTTTGACTGCTTAAGTACCAGATCACCCTTTCTGATCTTGGTAGGACGCACCTTCTTGTTAAATGCCCGAGCCAACCTCTTCTGGTATATCTGCATGTGATGTAAGGACTTCATCCTCTTCTCATCCAGAAGTGCTAACTGTTTCAAATCTCTGCGAGGTCCATTCTTGTTTAGGTAATTCTATTTCTACTAATACCCGCATGGACTGTATCTCAACTTCCATCGGCAGTACTGCTTCCATTGCCTTCTTCTTTTCTTAATCATTTCAACTGAATACCATTCGCTTGTCTCTCTATCCTTTCCGTAAGGTTTTCTGTTTCTCAGTTTCATTTTCCCGATATCTATGTTTGTTAAACACCTTTTGACAAGTCTTTCTTTCCTAACCCAATGGATATCTATGATGGCTTTTAAGATACATGGGTTAACATGATGCATGTATGCATGAGATGTGTGCGATGCATGGAATATATAAGTCGGCCCATTATCATTTTAAAGCATTCAATCATACTATTGTGAGGTGCAAACTTGTCCCAGTTGAAAAGGCCCAACAAGTTTACACTTTTGCGATAACATTGCTAAACAATTTCAAATGATAAAAGGCCTAAACACAAAATGGCCCATTGGCATTTCAGAAGCTTTTGGCCCAATTTTCATAAAGCACGGACTCGTCCCTGTTTAAATGGCCCAACAAGCCCATAGCTCATGACAAAAAGTCCAACTGAATCCAAATGCCGGTGGTCCCAAACATAAACATAAAGGAATGGTTTCTATTGGCCCTACAACTAAGGTTCATATGCGGGTTTATAGGGGTATAGACAAAGGCTCTCGTCGACGAAGGATTGCCCACAACTAGGTCTCCCTACTCAAGGGTTCGAGCGACAAAGTGAGCGCACCTTTTTCATACTTTACGGTACGTGCCAACAAGTTATGATACATGACTCACTGTCAAATGGATTTCTTATTATAGATTCCCCAGAGGGAGGGTGGAGCGAACTCTCTTAAATTCCCAAGCCTCTTAGGCTCTTATCGCCTTGGTGACAGGAATAAACAAAAAGTCCTCCAAATTAGTCTGTCACAGCGAGCTACGGGTAATGATTATCTAGGTGCCTTCACAGCGTTTCCTTATAGAAAGGTAGTGAATGAAGGAAGACACCAAACCATCACCTAGCCTTAACAATGCCTTTGATTAAACCCTTTTAACCCACTGTAGACACGGGCAACTAAAACCAAAATCACAAACATCACAAGGCATTATTTCAGGGTCAATTCTCTATCCCCAGTGGAGTCGCCAAACTGTAGGGCATAGAAATCGGCGAGGCTGTCCCGGGCTCGCGGCCTGGTTAGGAGTACAGAATAGCCCACGGGGGGACTAAACCGGAGAACTAAAAATGGAGTCGCCACCCGGAGTGAAGCGGGAAAATGATTTAAGGCCGCACTCACCCCTCGCAAGGGAAGACCTCAAACCATGGGTTCAGAATGGTCCCTTACTTATGCCACTTGTAAAGAAAGGATTTATGTAATAGTACAACTAAATCTCATGTAGCGTTCATAAACGAGTTCGAACGGAATGAGAAAGAATGCATACTTTCGTGTAGCATTTGGAAACGCGTTGAAGGGTTAGGTCTCTGCCTTAGTGGGATTCTATCTACTTGTTTGATTTTGAATATATCGGGTGAGGAAATCATTCCCTATTCCAGCCCAGGAAACTCCTCATCGGAAGATTCATTCCGGCTCCAGGTCCTGGCGGAGCCTTGGCCACGAGAGGACCTTTAATCCACCCTAGTTAGCCCATGCGCACTAGAATGCAATGTATGCGTAAATAAAGCAATGATATGCAAATGGTAAATGACATAATAAAAGGCGCGGCAAAACATCGTGCTAAATGTAGCCTTTTCCCTCGAATAAAGGACCTTTAATCCACCCTAGTTAGCCCATGCACATTATATTAAATGCATATAAAATAAAGACAACAATATAGGACTTCGTATACTCGATTGAACATATCCACATTCAACCAAACATACTTCGTCCGGCGCGGCAAAGTAATTTCGTAAAGGTAGCCTTTTAGACTTTTCTTCCCTCAAATAGAGAACCATTAGACCAACATACTAAGCCCATGCGCACTATATCATCAATACACAAGCAAGTAACGTGCGGAAAGTAAAAGACGGAATATAAAATGTGAATAATAAACAAACAAGATAAAATAAAATGTGTCGTTTGCTTAAGTGGTACGTGGAGTTGTTTCCCAAGTACAGACCGCACTACTGTCCATTCGGATTCGGCTACGAAATTTACGTCTGAGTTTCCATCCTATATACCATAAGAGACGACACATTTTCCCATCAATTCAAAGGCCACAACATGCATCCATAAGCGACTCTCATGCGAAGAAAATAAATAAAACAATTAAAAGATGAATGAAAATAAATAAGAAAAGTGCCATCAGGTCTAACCTTTTAAATCGTCTCTCGGAAGTATGGTACACGGTTGTCGGAAGGGTTGATGCTCCTCAATTCCTCCGGTTCACTGGTTCAACGTTTCCTTTTGTTGTTTCGCTGTTTGGGCTGCTGTTTTTGTTCCATTTTGCTGCGGTTTTCACTGTATTTTCTGGTCACTATTTTGAGGTAAATAGGGGACTGTTTTGGAGATGTTTTTTGGACTGGTTTGTGGGCTGCTAGTTTCACGTTTGGTTCTGCATGTGTTAGTTTATGTCTCGGCAGTTTGTACATGTTCGTGGCCGTATGTGAGGGCCTTAATAATTATGTGGAGTACATAGCTTATATGTATGAGTGGTGTGGAGTCAATGGGTAAATGGGGAGTGTGACGTGAGTGGGCAGTGCATGGTCTGCCAGGTGCGTTTGATGCTTGAGGGCTACTTAGGGGCTTACGTGTTGAAGGCTAATGCTTGCAGAGGGGTTTCTTTTATTTGTTGCTATTCGGTCAGTGCATGTAGGATTGATGGGTATTTGGCGTTTTGTTTGTGTTGGTGAAGACTAGCCATGAAGGAAGAGTGGGACGTGTCTGTGCATTGACGGGTAGGCTGGCAGTGTGTTCGTGTGTCTTTGTGGGATGTCCGAGAGTGGGGCAAGGTTTGGCTTTCATTTTGGTGAGGCCGTATGAGTTTTTTTTTGTGTTATAACGTGAGAGTCTAGAGCCAAAAGAGTTTAGGGTTTTGTGTTATTTTTATAGTGAAAGGCTATGGTTAATCCTTGTTTGAATAGGAATGAGATCAAGCAATTATAGGGGGAATATTTCTAATTAGTATCTCACAAGGAAATCATCTAATTAAATTAGGGAGGTGATTTGTTTTAATTAGGTATGTGATTATTTAGATTTTATTTGATTTGTTTTAATTTCACCATGTGTTAAATATGTGATTTGTTATTTTTGGATGTGTTTTATTGGGCTTGGGCGTGTGGGTGCTCTTCTTCGGGCGTGGGTTTGGTTTTTTTGGTGGGCTTGGTGTGTGTCTTGCGGGGGTTTGGGCTAAGGATGTTTTAAAACAGAAGTCCAACAAGCGAACCCGAAGCTAAACAAGCGAATACAATCTGACAAAATACCGATTTCTGACTTTTCCCTTCCGACGTCCGTTTCCCGCGACTTCCGAGGCTTAAAAGGTAGTGCCTCTAAATGAGACTCATCATAGGGACTTACATGCAAAAATGCAGTGCCTACAACATACTATTTCTTACAAACGATACTTTAAACATACGCTTGTAGATTCTGCGCATGATACCTCGTCTGTTTTCGTGCGACCCCACGAGCAGTAGGATCAAACCCGGCTTTGTGAGTGGAGGTTATGATTTTTTACGATTTCAAAATTCAAATGTGTTATAAGAAAGCTTTACATTCAAGATTTTATCGAACTTTAGTATGGTGTGGATATGTTTTCCATTTAGCTATGTTTTCATAGTTATCAACTCATGATATTTTATACATGTTTTAAAGCCATGCTAATATATTGTTTAAGTTATATGATACTGATTTTGCAAGTATGGAAAATGTTTTCAAACACCAATAGAGTATCGTTCCCTCAGCATAGCGACTCGGATACGCTCAGTTTAATAGGCCTAATGGTTTTTCAGAAACCCTCTTAGGCTATTACAGTTACAACTCAGTTTTCCCCTAATTACGTGGTGATATGTCCCGCTAAATAGGTTTATACTCATAGGTTACAATACTGGTGATGTTTTACAGTGAAAACTATTATCAGTTTAAGTTTTATCAGAAATGTCTTGATTTATGCTTAAGTGGATTTATAAGACTACTTGTGTCACATCCTAGTAAATCCGGGACGCGACCGGTAGAAGACAACGTTGCCATCTCCCTAAGACTCGTGACTAATGTGTGTATAACCTGACATGATCCATTCTTACCCAGAACCAACTTAACTAACATGTTTGTATGTGTTGGAGGTGGTGATTGGAGCACCAATCTGAATAATGTATTGTACATTATATTTTTTTTTTATTAATAAAATAACAATTTTTTCATTTCAACCTTGTTAATGGTAATGTCATTATGCATATTAGATTGATATATAAATATAATGAGAATGGCATCGACCTTAGAATAATCACGTAGTAATACTAGACACTAGGTGGTCCAACCTTGAGATAATATTACTATCATAAACTATTCTTAAAGTAAATATTCCTAATCGTTGATTTTTGAATATAGTCCAATTCTTATAACCTAGAAGACTAGCACATGACGTATATTGAAATTGGAGTTCAAATGGTTTAACCTGATTTACCATGAGTTTGGGAAGCTCGTATAGACATATGGGTATTCGTTGGAGCGAATACTAAATGACTCACATATGATTTCTAATAGTTGGAAGCACACACCACCATCAATAGGAATATCCTCGAGTCGAATAACATATGTGATCATTTGACTATATAATAACATTGATTTTGTTTGTGATCTTCCACACTTTGATGCGATATATGTAAAAAACCTTTCATGGTCTGACTGCTAGATGTTCGTTGGGTGTGGACCGATGCACTCGTTAATCAAATACGTATCAAGATAGGATCCATCGACTCGTATGTGTATCATAAGAAATTAATGTATCCATGTTAGTAAGTCATGATTCTTAAGCCTTTGGCCAAAACCGATCACCTAGGGTGGATCATATATATCATAAATATTGTTCTGATTAGTTGTAAAGAATAGTGGACATGTCGACATGAGATGTGTGCCTTGGAAACTTGATGATGTAATTCACGTTTCCTAAGCATAACTCGGATAGCCTATGATAGATGGATTGTTAAACATATGTGATGACCTCGACTTGTATAGTTCAGAGAGGTCATACGTGTTCTTTGTAAATTCGAAGGTGGCCTAATTGCGTACATATAAGCTAGGCTTATATGAAGAATGTGTCTGGACTTAGAGAGTCCCACAATATGAAGTGTACTTGTTGAGCACTTGGGTAGCCGATAATTTTTGATAATAAATAATATTTGATATTATAATTATCAACTAAAATAATTAAGTGTTATTGGATAATATTAATTATTTACTCCCACTCAATTAGATTAATTGGATTAATCCAAAATCACACAAAGGCTTTGTTGTAATTTCATAAATATCTCTGCCATTGGAGGATATTTTGGTAATTATAAATATGTTATAATATGTGTATTTGGCTTGATTTAATTGGATTAAATCAAAGTGGTAGACATTGAACTAATCCATTGATTAAACTTTGTCTTGTTTTAATTGGATTAAATCAAAATGATGGACAAAGATGATTAGTCACACATAATTATACATATTTGGACAAATTGGATTAAGCCCACATAAAAGTTGATTAGAACTTTTATTAATTAAAAATGGCATAAATTTTTCTATAAAAGGCAAGCTTGAGCAAGTTTTTAAACAAGGCAAAAAAGCTTAAACAAGCATTAAGCAAAAGAAATAAATATTAGCATAAGTAAAGTTTTTGTGGGAGAAGCTTTGAAAGTTCTCTACAACAATAAGGAGAAGAAGATTGGATCTTGGAATCGAGCTTGTTAGGTAAATCTGATATTCTCTAAACCTATGTTTTCATTAATGAGTTATCATTCGTAAAATATATAGTGATGTATTATGTATTGGATACATAATAACATAACTTAATGTTGAAATTAGATTCATAAATTGTGTAAGGATTCTTTGGAAGCATAAACACAATATGCTTGTGATTGGGTCAAAATGTTTATGTTGAACATAAAAATAAAATTAGAGTTTGGAATTGTAGAAAATAGCTTAGAGCTATGGCTACCATTCTAGAATCACGTGACCACCTTTGAGTGACAAAGAATTGTTCGTGAGTCATTTGATTGTGGGATTCTATTTTGATTTGATATATATAAGTTTGTTGTATAATATGTGTTGATGTTGGTTTTGATGTTAAAATTATTTTGGGTGTTTTTAAAAGGTGTTTTAGTTTTATTTTAAAAACATATGTATGAAAAACCTGAGGTTGTGCGTTGCAGCGCAAGCCGCTGCGCATGCTTGTGCAACATGCGCAAGCAAGCTACTCATACTTGCGCAGCATGTCCAAGTTGCTCGATTGCACAAGCAAGCTGAACTAGCTTGCGCAGTATGCATAGCATGCGCAAGCTGCATAAGCGTGCGCTATGTGTGCAGGTCTTGGTTTTTTCTCCTGTTTTGGTTTTTCCGCACTCTGATTCATCTCTATTTTTTTCTTATACACTCGTAATGAAATATAATATTCCATTAAAATATTTAAAAATACACCCATGTTTGATATCCATGGGTTAGACCCACTTTCGCAGTGCGGGGCACCGATCCGACCCTAGGGGTCTCACATCCGCCCTAACATAACGGTATCAGAGCAGGTCTTAACCACACAACTCATGTTACATGTTTGACATGTATTTGAATCTATGTCTCTATAATTTTAATTTAATTATGCATAAGTCATATTGAATTTCATTGCATGTTTCAAATTAAAATTTTTATTTTGGCCCAAACATGTTAATGACTTGATTGTCATAAATCTCTCATGATTAGGTGATTATTTTTAAGTAATAGTAAAATAATATTGGAGCATTATTGGATGGTCCGTCTTGTCAATATAGAAATGAATGAGTTTTTATTACTTTTGCCC
>SKCR01008427.1:0-23888 GCA_019454045.1 Zanthoxylum bungeanum | reverse complement strand
AATTAGTGACACTGATGAGTGGTAAATATATCACTTCTTCCCACTCATTTGACCTAATATTCGTATAGTTTCTCGAGTTTTGTGAACGTTTTGTTGTTATTTTGCAGATAAATAAAGTTTAGAAAGCATTGGAGGCAATTTGGGGCAAAACGGACAAAAATGCGTCAATAGGGATATTTTGGTCTTAAGCGCGTCACGACGTCCGTACCTTTAGTGTCGCAACGCCCAGAATGCGCCGAAAGTTCTAACGTGCGCCGGGTCCATAATTCAGAATCTGAGAAAAGTTTGACTTTGCTAAAATGCGCCGTGCCACGTGTCACCATCACAGCCGATATACTAACATGCGATGTGACACGTGTCAGCATCCTACGGTGCCAACAGTCATCACTACCACGTGTCATCCTACGTGTCTCCATGTCATCAGCCACGTCAGCAAGTCAACAAGTCCAATTGCCACGTGTCGTGCCACATCATCATCAGCCAATCAGGAAGTGCCACGTGTCGCAATTCTATGGTGCCGACAGTCTCTTTCCCACGTGTCGCCACGTCACCGCCAACTCACCGCCACGTCATCGCCACGTCAGCATCAATTATTGGATATCCTATCCTTATCTGACACGTGGCGGATAAAAATCTCATCAATCAATCAGAAGCCGCCACGTGTCCCAATAATTGAGTTTCAACCACTCCGCCACGTGTCACCTTATCACCTTATCCAGAATCTGCAACCGACGAACCAGAAGTGCCACGTCGACGAATCCAGCGTCGCGACGCGAGCTGGGCGTCGCGACGCTGGGAGCCTACTGAGGCCTATAAATTCAGCTTCAAATTTCAGAATTCAGGGTACCACTCTCTCTCTTGTATTCATTCTGAAGAGAGAGTTTCTCTCTTTTTTCTTTTAATTTTTAGTTTTCTTTTAGTTTTGTAATTAATTTTAATTACGTTTTGTAATAATAGTAATTTAATTTTGACTTTTTACTTTTTACAGTTTTTACTATTTACCATGAGGAGGTAACTTCTCCAGCTAGGGTGAAAGGTAATTCTTTTACTATTGCTATTTAGATTAATCTCCCTTAAATAAAATATATTCACTATTTAAAATATTGATTTAAAATGATACCTCCAGATTGGTCGGTTGGTAATCTAATATTGGTTCTGCCTTAATGGCTGGTTGGACTTAATTTGACTTAATCAGGATACCGCCAGATTGGTCGATTGGTAATATTATCACAAGTTTATATATTATTTTATGGGAGATATCTAAATTAGTAGTAGTAAAAGTAATTCCTTTTACCTTAGAATTATTGTAATTTACTTTTCAGTATTACTTTACCGTATTTTTACTTTATGTCTTTTATTTTCATGTTTTTACTAGCCCTAGTTATGTGTTGTAACTAAATTAGTTATCTTGGGTTGTGATGACTTTTAATATCACCGGTTTATAAGGGGTTAGATTATAGCTTGGGTAAAATAAAGATTTATTTATTGAGTCTTAATCTTAATGCTTTTTCATTAACTGGCCATTAATAAAATTGATCTGGTAAATCTAAAATGAACTAGACATAGGGATTTTAGGTTTCAGTCTTAGACTCAATAGCCCACGATCTTCCTTGAGGATAGATAACCTTTAATAGATTTCCTTACAGGATAGGAATATACCTGTCGGGTGGGGGTAGCCATAATTGGAACTTAATCTTAATGAATCCAGATAATTTGGTTGACATAGACATATGTTTCAATTAGGTTAAACTGGGTATTTGTGTATGACCATCGACAGAGGCTTACACATAATTTAGTGTTCCAGGTTAATAAATCAATATATTACCCAACTTTAAGATAATCACTTCATCTTTAAATGATATTGGAAGAAATCACAACCCTAGATAGTTTTTAATATTGAATTTTCTTAAAACCTATTTTCGAACCATTTTATTTACTTGTTTTTTAAATTTAGAATCGTCACCATTTCAAATATCAAAACAATCTGTTAGATACTAGTAATCATTTGACCTCATAAATTAATAGATTAGATATTAAGTCCTCGTGGGATCGATATTTTTATACTACTTGAACGATACGTGCGCTTGCGTTATACGTGTGTGTTTACGCCGGTCAAGTTTTGGCGCCGTTGCCGGGGACTTATTTATCTTTCACTATTAGTTTAGGGGTTAGATACGTTACTTGTATCTAATTTCTTTTTACTTATTGTTTTTGTTTTCTTGTGTTTCAGGTTCTCAGAAACTACATGAGACGAACCAGAAGCTTTGAACTTCGACCGCTTGACCTAGAAATTGAAAGAACCATCAGACAGTTGAGAAGGGAAGGCGAGAAGGCCAAGAAGCTTTAGTCAACATGGAACCTGAACCTTTGAACGTTGCACCACCGATTCCCATTCGAGACAGAACCATTCCGGTGGTCGACGGACTCATTTTGTATTGTACTTCCTCCCTTACCAGCAAATGCGGATGACATCAAAACTTGCATTCAGATGATTCAGCAGTCAGTTCAGTTGGGGGGGAAATGCAACTGAAGATCCTAATGCCCACATAGCAACTTCCTGGAAGTTTGCGGTACTTTCAATTACAACCGAGCAGCTGAAGAAGCAATGAGACTGCGTGTTTTCCCATATTCCTTGAAGACAGAGCAAAAGCTTGGCTACAATCACTACCATCTGGATCCATCACGACTTGGAACACTCTAGCCACAAAATTTCTTGCAAAGTACTTTCCACCAGCCAGAACTGCAAAGTTAAGGAATGACATCACATCCTTCATGCAACAAGATTCAGAATCCTTTTGCGAAGCTTGGGAAAGATTCAAAGATTTACTCCGGAAATGTCCTCATCATGAGATCGCAAAGTGGCTACAAGTCCAAACCTTCTACAATGGACTTTCTGGAATAATGAGAACCATAATTGATGCTGCTGCTGGAGGAGCTTTGATGGCAAAAGGAGAAGATCAAGCCTGAGACTTAATTGAAGAAATGGCCAAAACAATTCTTTATGGCCAACAGAAAGGAGCATGATCCAAAGAATTGCAGGATTTATGAAGTTGGAGCAAACACAGCAGTGAATACCAGGCTGGATCAGATATGCAATGTCTAGAAACACTTAGCACGCAATTTGTGAACATCGCTGGAACCACAAGTTCACCATATGGAGGAGCACCGGAACCAAACCAACATGAAAGACGGTAAATTATGTCAACAATTTCAACAAACAGGGGAACAATCCATATTCCAACACCTACAACCCAGGGTGGAGGAATCCTAATTTATCATGGAGCAAAAATTCAGGCCAACAGCAGAACTATCCACCACCTGAATTCCAGCAACAGAATAAAGGCCAGGAGCAGGCAAATGAACTAGGAATAACAGAAGTGTTGACACACTTGAAAAAGTTAGAAGCAAAACACGACTCTCAAGCAGCAAGATATGATGCTATGTTTCAATCCCAATCAGCATTAATTCAAAGTCAATCTGCTTCTATTAAAGCACTGGAGAATCAAATGGGACAACTGGCCAATGCTCAGAGTTACTGACCGCCAGGTACCCTTCCTAGCAACACGGAGCCAAATCCAAGAAACATGGGGAAGGAGCAATGTCATGCCATCATGTTAAAAAGTGGTACTGAAATCAACAAAGATGTTGGAGCCAAAACAACTGCTGAGGAAGTTCCAAAAGAAAAAAAGCAACAGATGGAGGAAAAAGAAGCAAAGGAAAAAGAACAGATCACTCCACCTCCACCTTTTCCTCAACGTCTTCAGAAGAAAAAATTGGACAAGCAGTTTTCTCGGTTCCTGGAGATCTTCAAAAAGCTGCATATCAACGTTCCATTTGCAGAAGCGTTGGAACAAATGCCCACCTATGCCAAATTCATGAAAGATATTCTTTCACGAAAACGGAGATTGGGAGATTACGAGACAATAGCATTAACAGAAGAATGCAGTGCCATCATTCAGAGGAAACTTCCCCAGAAGTTGAAAGATCCTGGCAGTTTCACTGTTCCTTGCGTCATAGGAGAACATGACTTTGGTAAGGCTTTGTGTGATTTAGGTGCGAGTGTTAACTTGATGCCTTTTTCTATTTTCAGGAAATTGCAGATTGGAGAAACAATGCCCACTTCAGTCTCTCTACAACTTGCTGATAGAACGCTCGTATTTCCAAGAGGCGTAGTTGAGGATGTGTTGGTCAAAGTTGACAAATTCATTTTCCCAGCAGATTTTATTGTCCTTGATATGGAGGAAGACGCAGATGTGCCAATCATCCTCGGGAGACCATTCTTGGCTACAGGTCGAACCATTATTGATGTACAAAAAGGAGAATTAACCATGAGAGTACAGGACCAAGAAGTAACATTCAATGTTTTCAAGGCTATGAATTTCCCAGATGATGAGAAGAAGGAGGAATGTTTCAAACTTGATGTGATACACAGTACCATTCAGAACTCTGATGAAAGACAAAGTTCTACTGACAAACTTAAAACATGTCAATTGCATGTGGAGCCTAAAGATAAAGCGTCTTTTGTACTAAATGAGCCAATTCTTGCACTACAAGCAACAGAAGAGAAAAAGTTCCACCAACTCAAATAGGAGGAATTTTTCAATCAGCCTTTTGAGGATGCCAAATTGTATAAAGAAAAGGGCAAGAAAAGACATGATGAGAAGTTAGTGCGCATACAACTGGAACCAGGGCAGAAGATACTGTTAAACAAATCAAGGGTGAAATTCTTCCCATGGAAGCCAAAATCACGGTGGTCAGGTCCATTTGTGATCACCAAAGTTTTACCAAATAGAGCCGTTGAGATACATGATCCTGACGCTAACAAAACTTTCAAGGTTAAAAACAAGCGTGTCAAGCACTACTGGGGAGAATCATTTGAGCGACAAAAAGAAAGTGTTACACTTTCAGATCCAGCTTAACGTTCGAGAAGTAACGTCTAGCTGTCGACGTTAAACTTAGCGCTCGCAGGGAGGCAACCCATGCAATTTATGTATATATTGTGATCTGGTGTGTTTTATTTTTGTGTGTTTAATTTTTGCACGTTTAGTCATTTCAAGATGGAAGATGCCTCTCGCAAATCTTCACAAGCAATTTCCTTCTCTCCCTAAAAAATCACTGATCAAAGTTTACAAAGCTCGCTTGGAACGGATTAGGTTACTGATGATCAAAGGTATTCCTACTGACATTCGTTGGATTATTGAAGCACAGGTCTGATTGTAGGTGAGTTTTCTCTGACTCTTTTATTTCACATCTGCCTGGTTTAGGAAAAAGCACATATGCTAAAAAGAGAAGAGCCAAAAGAATGTGTGTTTGTTATAAATGTGCTCGCATGTTTTGTCATACTCGTTGTCGTTCTTTAGGAATGATGTCTGATAACCGCGAAGATAAGATTAACTTCATTAGGGATGGCTTGAGTAAGGAGTCTTTGGATGACATATCTAAAACTCTTGAGACGCATCCCAGTGGATGTGTGTATCATGAAATTCGCATGTTATATGCAAAATTCCAAAAGGAAAGACAACTGTTAAGTCTCCGGAATCTGACTCAAAAAAGACATGTTTACCAATTATAAGAAAATTGGATGGGAAGCTTGTCCCTGACGCATAGACGTTAATCAAGCCGTTACTTTTCTTATAAATATTATATTTCTTTGTCGTTTCTTAATAATTTTGATTTGTTTTGTTGTTTTCTTTTATTTTCTCCGACAGGATCCAGACCTTTTTGACTATCACGACAATATTTCGCTACTAATCGTCCTTTGGAAGATATTAGTGCTATTATTACTCACACCTTTTTCAGGTACTATAAATTCAGCCCGTCATTGCACTTTTGAAGGCATCCAGAGTTGAAAAAGAAATAAAAAAAATATGGAAGCCACTTCAAGAAGACGAGTTGAAAACATCTGGTGTTTTGCGGTAGTAGTGTTGGAACTAAACCCCAATACATAGAAGCAGCACAGGAATTGGGTCGATTCTTAGCTGCAAGGAATATGCACTTAATATATGGCGGAGGCAATCTCGGACTTATGGGAATCGTTTCAAAGGTTGTACAGGAAGGAGACAGTCACGTTTTGGGAATCATCCCAAAACCCTTGGCAGAAGCAAATCTTATTGAACCATCAAACGGAGAGGAACTGATCGTGCCAGGTATGTCTGAACGACTGGTAGAAATGATTAACCGTGCTGATGCTTTTATTGCTTTGCCAGGTGGCTTGGGCACATTGGAGGAAATTTTTATAGTTCTATCTTGGGCGAACCTAAAATACACCAGAAACCGCTTGGATTGCTCAACGTTGATGGATTTTATGATTTTCTTTGTGTGTTTCTTGATGATGCTCGGAGAAATGGGTTTGTGTCAAAAACCTATGAAAGAACTCCTCTTCACTGCCAGAACTGCTCCAGATCTAATAGACCAACTCATAGCCTATGAACCACAAGTTGACCCTATCCTTTCAAAGATAAATTGGTCCGAGGACGATCGTGGTAAGAGGCGTCGGATTAATCTGGATCTTAACCTTTAATTTCCTGTAGATTTTCAGCTAACCAGGTACAACCTTCTTAACTCTCCTTTTACTATTTAAGACATTGGGACAATGTCTCATTTAGGTTTGGGGGAGGGAATTAGTTGATCAGTACCTTGTTTTTTTCTAGTTTGTGTGTTATTTTATTTTTAGTCCAAAATTTCGAAAAATACAAAACAAATTGGAAAAATTTTCAAAAAATTACAAAATATTTTGTGTGCTTTTTGTTTTTATTCTGACTAAAAAGGTGAAATTGGTGAGAGGTAGCTGAGTAAGGAGTTTTCACTCCTGATACGTATCTCAAACCATTTATTTCGAAACAAGATAATTTTTGTTATTTTCATTTTGAATTATTTAATTTGTGAATTCTCCTTAAAACTGACTAAAAAGGAATCTTCATATGTTTAGTTAGCAGATATTATCAACATATATAGTAACATACGGACATGAGCTAAAATTGAAAAATTTGTAATATTCAGTGCTCTATTTTAATTGGAGGAAGCATCTCAAAAAGCAATGGAGTAAAAAAAAAAAAAAAAAAAAAAAACGTCTGAGATCCGAGTTATTAAGTCTGTAAGGGTGTTTTAACACCTAGTGCCCTAAAACCAACTGGTTTGGGAGTCACTGGCCCAAAGCTCGTTACATGATCAAAGATGCTGCAAAAAATATATATATCTTAAGTCTGGATAATTAAGTCCGTAGGGGTGTCTTAACACCCGGTGCCCTAAAGCCAACTGGTTTGGGAGCCACCGACCCAACCTCGTTACATAGATGGAAGATATTGTATATAAATAAAAAAGATAGAGAAAAATCAAAGAAAAAATAAGAAAAATCAGAAAAATTATTCCATTGCTGCAAAAAGGTGTGAAATCTGATAGAACTTTAGGACAAAAATATTACTCTCTTATCAACTGCACTTATGACTGTTGTGGCCAAAAATGAGTTGTTTAATATTTTGTTGGCTGTGTATATGAAGAATGGTAAAAATAATCGGAGAATTTACTTATTTAGTAATTTAGAAAGAAACAAACAACTAGTAACTTGGAGTAGAAGTTTCACATGATTAGTCACTAACTTCTTTATTCTCTTTTCGCTTGTTTTTTTTTTTTGTGTGCATTAGTTTTACTACATTTTTACTTTTGTAAAATGTTTGTGGGTATCATTACTATAAACCCTCACGAGACTACAACTCGTCCACTAGGGACACCTAGGGGTTTAAAGGCTTGTTGCATACGCTAAATGCAACCGTGATCCCTACGAAAGTGGCTTAGTTAATTTTATTTCATGTTATTTTATTTTCTGTTTGCTCGAGGACTAGCAAAATGTTAGGTTTGGGGGTGTGATGAGTGGTAAATATATCACTTCTTCCCACTCATTTGACCTAATATTTCATATAGTTTCTCAAGTTTTGCGAACGTTTTGATATGTTTTGTTGTTATTTTGCAGATAAATAAAGTTTAGAAAGCATTGGAGGTAATTTGGGCAAAACCGGACAAAAATGCGTCAACAGGGATATTTTGGTCTTAAGCGCGTCGCGACGTCCGTACCTTTAGCGTCGCAACGCCCAGAATGCACCGAAAGTGCTAACGTGCGCCGGGTCCATAATTCAGAATCTGAGAAAAGTTTGACTTTGCTAAAATGCGCCGTGCCACGTGTCACCATCACAGCCCGATCTGCTAACATGCGCTGTGACACGTGTCAGCATCCTATGGTTGCCAACAGTCATCACTGCCATGTGTCATCCTACGTGTCTCCATGTCATCACCACGTCAGCAAGTCAACAAGTCAACATTGCCACGTGTCGTGCCACATCATCATCAGCCAATCAGGAAGTGCCACGTGTCACAATTCTATGGTGCCGACAGTCTCTTTCCCACGTGTCGCCACGTCACCGCCAACTCACCGCCACGTCATCGCCACGTCAGCATCAATTATTGGATATCCTATCTTTATCTGACACGTGGCGGATAAAAATCTCATCAATCAATCAGAAGCCGCCACGTGTCCCAATATTGAGTTTCAACCACTCCGCCACGTGTCACCTTATCACCTTATCCAGAATCTGCAACCGACAAACCAGAAGCTGCCACGTCGACGAATCCAGCGTCGTGACGCGAGCTGGGCGTCGCGACGCTGGGAGCCTACTGAGGCCTATAAATTCAGCTTCAAATTTCAGAATTCAGGGTACCACTCTCTCTCTTGTATTCATTCTGAAGAGAGAGTTTCTCTCTCTTCTTTCTTTTAATTTTTAGTTTTCTTTTAGTTTTGTAATTAATTTTAATTACGTTTTGTAATAATAGTAATTTAATTTTTACTTTTTACTTTTTACAATTTTTACTATTTACCATGAGGAGGTAACTTCTCCAGCTAGGGTGAAAGGTAATTCTTTTACTATTGCTGTTTAGATTAATCTCCCTTAAATATAATATATTCACTATTTAAAATATTGATTTAAAAATGATACCGCCAGATTGGTCGGTTGGTACTTTAATATTGTTCTGCCTTAATGGCTGGTTGGACTTAATTTGACTTAATCAGGATACCTCCAGATTGGTCGGTTGGTAATATTATCACAGTTTATGTATTATTTTATGGGAATTGTTGGTTTTATTCTAGGTCCCAAGATCAAACAAGACATGAATCAATGTGTGAATACACCAACGAAGATAGCAGAATACTTACATCAGTTGGTTGAGTCGATTTGAAGACGAATGGAGCCCAAAATGCTCACTGCTACATGCGTGAACTGCAGCAGTCCACTCCTTGCATCGTCGGACGGATCCCGGCTCATGGTCGAACCTCCCTACCACCTTCGCAAGACTCGTAAGTGTGCTAGCACTTGATTTCTCACCATGAAAAACCACTCTTGGCTTCCCTCATGCTCACGGTTTTTGGCTTCAAAAACAGTCCACACTTTGTTTTGTGCGTGAGAGAAAGAGAAAGAAAAATGAGAGATAGAAAATGTGTTGACTTAATAAAATGTAAAGCAAAAATTGATTATATATTTTCCAAGAATAAAATAATCAATTTTCATTTAACTTTATCAAATAAAATCAAATGATATTGGAGCCAAAACCAAAAAGTTTTTCCCTCCAAAATGCTTTTCCACTTTATGTCAAGTCCATCATTATTCATATCACCTTTATTAAAGTGTCATGATGTCAAGTCACATCACTCAAAGTGACAAGTGATTTGACGCTTGATGCGACCGATTGATTTGACGCTGATGCGACTTGCGTCGCCGCACTCGAATTCGAAATACGAATGCGCTCGCAATCACACCCGGGCTCGGGTTCGTTAATTCCAAATTAACGATTTTTTCCGTCGCGTCGTAATTAAATGATTACGCCTAGCGAATTCATTATTCACGTCGCTAACGAATTAATTCTAAATTAATTTGTTCGCCCGAATTAAAATATAATTTTAATTCTACGTCGAAATCTAATTTCATTTAATATATCGAATATATTAATTTACCGATTAATTCCAAATTAATCGTTATCTCTCTCTAGAACGATATTTTATCCTAGATAAAATATCTCCGTAATTAATCTTAGATTAATTTTCTCTCTCTTCTATTATAATCCCAGATTATTCAAGAGTGCGAGTTGTACGTCATCGGTGGATTATCGGGAAGCGACCCATGAGATCCCCGGATTAGCTGGCAGTAAATACGGTCGTCGGAGTATCCGAATCACGTACGTACCAAGTACTACATTCTATCGATTTTCGAGACAAGGTCGACTCCTAGCAAAGCACCAAGTCTTCCCAATTCTCCGGACATATCCATTTTGAATATCAAAGATCTGTATCAAGCGTAGTATACAATTGTATTGTGCATATCGGCCCAGTATCAGATAGTCACGTGCTAGGGCCTTGGGCTGGATAAGTGTCTGCCCCGTCCGAAGCACATATCGGATGTCTGGTAACATAGTCTCTATAATCGGATAGTTATGACCTGGTCACAATATCCCGATTGGTTTGCGCAACACTCAAGAGCACTAGTACCGTATCCTGCATGACATCATCTCCATAATGACTGAAGTGAAACTTCCGTCTCGACATCACACCCAATACACTACGACTCTCTGATAAACCTAGAAGTGGTGTACGCAGAACCGGTTAAAGCCTGTACCACCAAGACCAAAGTTTATCGATTATCGTAAGTATTAGCGATGTAAGTCTCAGGTTAAGACTATACACACCTACCTTGATTTCGGCCTCCCATAGACACATAGTCATAATACCAATGGGATTCCGAGGGGTCTATCCAGAGCGAAGCTGTTTCCCGTACCATCGGTGAAACAAACGACCTCCTATCGCACTTGCATAAGTATCCATACTTATATATATGAGAACTATGCCGTTTGTGCCCTCACAATGCACACAAGTGCAATACTAGCCTATTCCGCATTATCGATGTCCAGTCTCGATAATACTCCGGCTAGGGATATTCAATGATTAATCCTTCAGGGACTGATACTGTCTCATATCATTCTCAGTCCAGGAACTAATCATAGGGACCCTCTCTTCATTATATATATATGGTGATCTAATCACAAATGATGAGAGTGCAATTTCCTTGTCACATAGTTAATTTGCTACAACAACACAATGATCTGTGCAAATAGTGACGCTATGGGTCATTTTGTCCAACAATCTCCCACTTGGCACATAGCGAGTCACTCAAGTGTCCTACACCCGAACTATGTACGTTCGTTCGTTCAAATTGCTGAGGAAAGATTTTCGTCAGTGGATTTGCTTGATTATCGTCTGACGCGATTTTACAACGATCATCACATCGCCACGATGTATGATTCGAACGAATCAGATGATATAGAAGTATATATATGGATCGTCGATGAGACCTTTAATTCCTTAACATGTGCTGACGCCTAGCTCAGCTGCTAAAAGAACTATATCTAATCTAATTAGATTTATTTTGACCCAAAAGACTTCTATTGCTGCCTCAGCTGCAGCAATAATCCGTATTGGTTGTTTATTCGGCAACGGTTATCTTGCTCGGAATATATCCAACTCACTGTCCGTTATTCAAACTTTATAGTACCTGTCAGTATTTAATTGTTTGGAAACTTGCAGCAGTGATCCGAGTCACTTTAAGTTCTCATACTCCATATTTTAAGACAGCATCTTTAGTTCTCTAAGATACTAACAGATGTTCTTAATCTTCAATCCAGTGACTATCACTTGGATTGACTGATTGTGACTCCATATGCTCGAAGCGTATGAGACACCCTATCAAGTACATTTTAATGTATAATTTCCCAGAGAGTGTTAACAACTCCAAATCTATCCCAGTAGATCTTTATCATTGAATAAGGTTGTTACTCCCCAGAATTCTACGGAGAATTTCTATTGAAAGAATATCTATGAAAGCCAAGCTTCAGCAATTGCTTTATGGGAATTTCACTGTCAGTGCGCACTCCCACTAACCTCCTTATATACACAAGAATTATTTTGTTTTGATTCAAATCATAAACCATTATGATTATTTCAAAACGAAAGTTCCAAGAACCTTATGCTTGCTTCAATCCAAACATGGATCGAATAACCCGCAAACCTTGTTTGTCGGTTATTCAAAATCGTCAGGATGTTGTAAACATCCTCCAAAAGGTTTCCTTTTCAGGAAAGCGATTTTGATCTATAACTGACACATTTCATAAATGAAATATACAGTTATCAACAAGCATCTTCAAAATGGATTTACCATGGCAACAGGTAAAAGGTTGAACCGTTATTAACACAATGTTGATAACGATACCTTTCCGTCACAAGCCTAGCTTTGTACGTTGGTATGTTGCCATCCATATATGTCTTCCTTGAAGACGTTTAAAGTACCAATAGGCACAATGCCTTGTGGTACAACAACTAGTATCCAAAGTAGTTGTTATACATGGAATCCATTTCGGACTCATGACACTTTGCCATAATAGGGAGTCGATATCTCGTATCACTTCCTCAAAACGTAGTCGGAGGTGCACCTCCATAGATTGACATCTTTATGAGGTTAGATCAGAAACCCATACCCTAGGTGTTTTCTGACTCTATCCGATCTACTAGTTCTTGTGTATTTGAAGATTAATGGTATAGATTCATCATAGATGACTATTTGTGTTCTATTAAGGACTTCGTGCCTTGAACAGTATTACTCCGATTTTCATCGAGTATCACTATCCTCCCACTGACCACTGCATATCGGTATTCCTCTCAGGAAAAACCGCATGGTGAGCAACAATCACATTGTTCTCGTGTGAGATTTATAAGTACTATACTTTAGGTTTCGTTAGGATAACCTATATTGGCACTATCTAATTTGGGTCCTTTAGTTTGGTATCATCCAAACGTTATGCATGGCATACCCAAATTACTAGGAATGAGAAACCATGTTTCTTCCTATTCATATCCTATATGATATCTGTCAAACAGATTTATATGGAACCTTATTCTAAATAAGTTTTGCCACTGTTAGTATATATCTATTGAAGGAAACAGTAGCTCAGAGCGACTCGTGATAAAACTTATCATGTCCAACAAAATTCGGTTTTAGTTTGGACACACCGTCTAACTGACGTGTCTCGGGAGGAGTCCTCATTGAAAAAATACCGTACTCTTTCATGTACGTATGAAACTTACTGCTTAAGTATTTTCCATTACGGTCTTACCGTGGCGGAATAATACTATAGCCGATCTGTTTATTTACTTCGTGTCGAAACTTCAAAGTTTACGATCTGTGTTCTTCAAAAGAAACACAAACCATAACGTGATGCCACATTCGTTAAGGTCACGAAATATTCATGTTCACATCTAGTCTAGCTAAGTATGGGCCCATTAACTTCACCATGAATAGGGCTAACAGATCGGTGGCCCTTATACTATTACCAAGTAAATAGTATTTTAGGTACTTTACTAATAAACTAGATTCGCATACCTTATTTGAATAGTCAAATCAGTCCTAGTACCCACTCTTCAAAAGTGGGATATACGAGTCTGGTTAATTGTGTCCTAGACAACAATGCCACAAATAAGTCTCTATTGATTAAATCAATTGAGCTATTTATTTGTCATTTTTATATGTTTGAGATTTTATTATATTCAAAATATAAATTCTGTTATTTACATCTAATGGTTTATCTCAGTATCATCTTTATATAATAAAACACTTAGTCTTCTAGAATATAAAGGTTTATCAGAATGGATTAAACACTGATGTAGAGATAATGTCTCTAGTCAAACTAGTTACAATATAACAGTTCCTAATTTAAGTACATACCCAAAGGGTAGTTCATAAACTTAGGTATCTACGGTCGAAACAGCGACTTTCGTCCCGTTCTGATTCGCAGAGAAATCTCGGCTTGAAGTCAGTATCCAGCTCATAGCGGATTCTGAACATCAATACATATATTTATGTACCACACTAAGTATTTAAAATCCAATTTCAATACTAGTAGTGAACATAACTTTGACAAATATTTTAAAGTCAGAGCCTCGCCTTTCTTAATTCCTTCGTGTCTTCCATATCCAAATGGTAGTCACTTTGGGATATTTCAATTATCTTTTCAATATTTCACAAACCTTTGGCCAAGCCTTGGGTTTTAGATATCGAAATGATGTGCACCTTGTGCTACACGCCCAATTGCAAACTTTGACTTTTTCACCTCTAGAATAGTCAAATCAATTCTTTAAGAATTATTAATTGCAATTTAATACTTTTAAATCTAAGATAATTTATGATAAGTATATTAATTAAGCACTAAAGTCATCATCACATAATCTTCCAAAGATTTTATGCTCTACTTATTTGCTTAATTATGGGCTTAGTCATAATAAGTTATTTTATCAAATAAATTAACCTATTATTTATCCCAATATGAAAATTAAATCATTTAAAACATTTTAATCCTATGATTATATATTTTAAATATTCAACTTTTCAATTCTTTCTTGATTTCAATATTTCAACTGTTTAATCAATTTAATAAGGTACTATTTATTATAATGATTACAATAATCCAATTATTTAATCAACTATAATTAATATTGATTACTATAATCCAATTATAAAATCAACTATCATTAATTCAATTATATTGATTACTATAATCCAATTATAAAATCAACTATATATCGAATGAGTTTGTATATAGTCCAACTATATATATTATTTAAAACAACGTAAAATATTAGTCCAACTAATACTTTTGATTAATATGACGAGTAAAAAAATATGAGCGCGTTTAGCGAGTATTCGAACGAATGTTGCAAATTCAATACTTGCCTCCCACTATTTTTCGTCGAGCCTCTAACCCTCTGTCGATACTCGGGAAACCGTGTTTCCTAGTGGGCTAGGATCCCGTTAAATATCACACAATCTTGACTTTGGCCAACAAATTGTATGATAATTAACTAGGTAGATCTCGAAGATCAATTGGATCTCATCCAACTCCTAGATCCAGTAGGTGGACATCCAAGTCCCAAACATATATCTTATATATGTCTATACATCGAATGTATACCCTAACCTTTTTCCTCTGAATCAACTAGGCCTTGGCTTTGGCACAACAAACCTAGTGATCCCAGTCAAGCGCGGACCCATGACATGGAAGCTTCGTAATCAATGTCAATGGACAAGAAGTGGTCTTGACTTTGGCCAACAAACCACAACTTGGACACGACACCGATATGGAACAAAGCCTCGTGATTAAAACACATCTTTGACGGACAAGGGCTTGACTTTGGCCAACAACCTTGCCAATCTCGGATCTTGAGTAAAAATCACTCAATGGAAGGAAAATAAACGCTTGATATTTAACGAGGGTTTTTCGCGTGCAAATTGGCTACCAATTGAATTATCTTTGTTAAGGTCTCATCATCATACACCCTTAAACATGCATTCTAAATACATAATAAAGCGAGTATGAAAATAAATAATAATGATATGCGGATGGATACTTAACACATTGATCCTAGATCAAATCTCTCCCTTTCTCACTCAAGCTAGCACTTGTACTACTTCTACCGTTACACTACACTTCTAAAGAAACCTCATATACATAGAGGGGAATAGGTGAGAAGAGAATACAAAGATAATAGAGGTGATAAGGCTGGACACGCAGGTCCAATTTATAAATCGAATTTATTACAACAATTTCTAAAATTGCCCACCCGACTAATATCCATCCGATATACATTATTCATTCAACACAACCGTATTCACACACATAAGCATGCTATCAATCAATCTAATCAAATTAATTAATCTGATAATTAAGTGATCATCCAATGTTCAAACAACGATTTGATTTTGTTCGAGTCAAACTCGTTTTTGCGAATAAGTACTTAAAGTACGAATTCATGAATTAAATTAAACATACATCATTAAATCTAATTTAACATGTATTTAATACTAATTCACTATTCAATTCCAAATTAAATATTACACTTTTATTTAATAAACCTTTTACGATTTACATTCCAAATTTAATCGTAACGCGTCTCAAAGACTGATTAACGTCCAACGTCAATTCAATTAAATTCCAATGGGCTTTTAATTGATTTCTTAAGGCGGGATTTTGGTCAACGGGGTCAAACCGATAACCAAAGTCCAATCGGGATTTACCCCATAAGCCCATAAATCAATCTTGGCCCATTAGGCCCAATTGAACTTTAAAGGTTCATTAGTTGCATTTGGGCTTTATGGTTAAGTTTTGGGCCCAATTGGATCCAATCCATTTGGCCTAAACCCAACTTGATAAATCAAGCCCAATAGGCCCAAATACACATTAAAGTCCAATTTCCAAAATTAGGCCCAATTAATTAAATATACAAAATCAATTTCATATTCAATTAAACTAAAGTGTATTACATGATTAATCAACTAAATCAACATTCTAAAACACTAAATTAGTCCAATTAATCATACTCATTCATGTACAATATGTCCAACACACAAATTGAAAAAATCAAACCCATTTACATGCTACAAAGCTCTCGGCCAAGGAGGGATTTTTGTGTCGATTTGGTTTCAATCCAATCGACCCCACATCGACATTAAATCACCATCCAATTTGATTTCATACACATCCAATGTCACAAAACCAAAATTACCAAGACATTAGGGCAATAATACCATTCGGCCAATCAAGGATTTTGGGGTTTTTGTCCAATTCGAAATTCAATCCAATTCTATTCAAATTAACATCAACCTAAATGATTTCAACTCATCAAAGAATCAAAAATCAAAAAATTCCAAGAATCAAAATACATACACATTCGGCAATGTGATAACTTTTGGGGATTTTATGTTCAATTCAAAATCCAATCTAATTAGTTTCAAATTACATTATCTTAATGTTCCCAACTCATCAAATGAATCAAAAAACAAAAAAAAATTCCAAGAACTCCAAACACATTACACATTCGGCCAACACTTCAAATTTGGGCAAAATTGATCCAATCACATTTTGTTGAAATTGATCAAATCAATCTTCAATATAACATATATTAAGCATGCTTAAACATCCAATTTTATAAATCATGCTCAAATCCAAAATACCCATTTTAAGCCCTACATTTTTCAGCTTGCTTGAACTATAGCTCTTTATGCCATTGTTGGTTTTATTCTAGGTCCCAGTATCAAACAATACATGAAATCAATGTGTGAATACACCAACGAAGATATCAGAATACTTACATCAGTTGGTTGAGTCGATTTGAAGACGAATGAAGCCCAAATGCTCACTGCTACATGCGTGAACTGCAGTAGACCACTGCCCACTGTCTTCTGTTTTTGAGCTGCGAAATGGAGCTCCTTGCATCGTCGGACGGATCCCGACTCATGGTCGAAATCCCTACCACTTCGCAAGACTCGTAAGTGTGCTAGCACTTGATTTCTCACCATGAAAAACACTCTTGGCTTCCCTCATGCTCACGGTTTTGGCTTCAAAAACAGTCCACACTTTGTTTTGTGCGTCAGAGAAGAGAAAGAAAAAATGGAGAGATAGAAATATGTTGACTTAATAAATGTAAAGCAAAAATTGATTATATATTTTCCAAGAATAAAATAATCAATTTTCATTTAACTTTATCAAATAAAATCAAATGAATATTGGAGCCAAAACCAAAAAGTTTTTCCCTCCAAAATGCTTTTTCACTTTATGTCAAGTCCATCATTATTCATATCACCTTATTAAAGTGTCATGAAGTCAAGTCACATCACTCAAAGTGACAAGTGATTTGACACTTGATGCGACCGATGATTTGACGCTTGATGCGACTTGCGTCGCCGCACTCGAATTCGAAATACGAATGCGCTCGCAATCACACCCGGGCTCGGGTTCGTTAATTCCAAATTAACGATTTTTCCGTCGCGTCGTAATTAAATGATTACGCCTAGCGAATTCATTATTCACGTCGCTAACGAATTAATTCTAAATTAATTCGTTCGCCCGAATAAAATCTAATTTTAATTCTGCGTCGAAATCTAATTTCATTTAATATATCGAATATATTAATTTACCGATTAATTCCAAATTAATCGTTATCTCTCTCTAGACGATATTTTATCCTAGATAAAATATCTCCGTAATTAATCCTATATTAATTTTCTCTCTCTTCTATTATAATCCCAGATTATTCAAGAGTGCGAGTTGTGCGTCATCGGTGGATTATCGGGAAGCGACCCATGAGATCCCCGGATTAGCTGGCAGTAAATACGGTTGTCGGAGTATCCGAATCACGTACGTACCAAGTACTACGTTCTACCGATTTACGAGACAAGGTCGACTCCTAGCAAAGCACCAAGTCTTCCCAATTCTCCAGACATATCCATTTTTGAATATCAAAGATCTGTATCAAGTGTAGTATACAATTGTATTGTGCATATCGGCCCAGTATCAGATAGTCACGTGCTAGGGCTGGGGCTGGATAAGTGTCTGCCCCGTCCGAAGCACATATCGGATGTCTGGTAACATAGTCTCTATAATCGGATAGTTATGACCTGGTCACAATATCCCGATTGGTTGCGCAACACTCAAGAGCACTAGTACCGTATCCTGCGTGACATCATCTCCATAATGACTGAAGTGACACTTCCGTCTCTACATCACACCCAATACACTACGACTCTCTGATAAACCCAGAAGTGGTGTACCCAGAACCGGTAAAAGCCTGTACCACCAAGACCAAAGTTTATCGATTATCGTAAGTATTAGCGATGTAAGTCTCAGGTTAAGACTATACACACCTACCTTGATTTCGGCCTCCCATAGACACATAGTCATAATACCAATGGGATTCCGAGGGGTCTATCCAGAGCGAAGCTGTTTCCCGTACCATCGGTGAAACACGACCTCCTATCGCACTTTCATAAGTATCCAATACTTATATATATGAGAACTATGCCGTTGTGCCCTCACAACGCACACAAGTGCAATACTAGCCTATTCCGCATTATCGATGTCCAGTCTCGATAATACTCCGGCTAGGGATATTCAATGATTAATCCTTCGGGGACTGATACTGTCTCATATCATCTCAGTCCAGGAACTAATCATAGGGACCTTCTCTTCATTTATATATATATGGTGATCTAATCACAAATGATGAGAGTGCAATTTCCTTGTCACATAGTTAATTTGCTACAACAACACAATGATCTGTGGAAATAGTGACGCTATGGGTCATTTTGTCCAACAGAGATATCTAAATTAATAGTAGTAAAAGTAATTCCTTTTACCTTAGCATTTTATTGTAATTTACTTTTCAGTATTTACTTTACCGCATTTTTACTTTATGTCTTTTATTTTCATGTTTTTACTAGCCCTAGTTATGTGTTGTAACTAATTAGTTATCTGGGGTTGTGATGACTTTTAATATCACCGTTTATAAAGGGGTTAGATTATAGCTTGGGTAAAATAAAGATTTATTTATTGAGTCTTAATCTTAATGCTTTTTCATTAACTGGCCATTAATAAAATTGATCTGGTAAATCTAAAATGAACTAGACATAGGGATTTTAGGTTTCAGCCTTAGACTCAATAGCCCACGATCTTCCTTGAGGATAGATAACCCTTTAATAGATTTCCTTACAGGATAGGAATATACCTGTCGGGCGGGGGTAGCCATAATTGGAACTTAATCTTAATGAATACATATAATTTGGTTGACATAGACATATGTTTCAATTAGGTTAAACTGGTATTTGTGTCTGACCATCGACAGAGGCTTACACATAATTTAGTGTTCCAGGTTAATAAATCAATATATTACCCAACTTTAAGATAATCACTTCATCTTTAAATGATATTGGAAGAAATCACAACCCTAGATAGTTTTTAATATTGAATTTTCTTAAAACCTATTTTCGAACCATTTTATTTACTTGTTTTTTAAATTTAGAATCGTCACCATTTCAAATCAATCAAACAATCTGTTAGATACTAGTAATCATTTGACCTCATAAAATTAATAGATTAGATATTAAGTCCTCGTGGGATCGATATTTTTATACTACTTGAACGATACGTGCGCTTGCGTTATACGTGTGTGTTTACGCCGGTCAGACACTATGGGTCATTATTGTCCAACAATCTCCCCTTGGCCTATAGCCAGTCACTCGAGTGTCTACCACCTGAACTATGTACGGTTCGCTCAATTTGCTGAGAAATTACTTTCGTCAGCAGATTTTCATGATTATCATCTGATGCGATTTATTCGATCATCACATCGCTATGTTGTATGATCTGAACGAATCAGATGATTATCGAAGTATGTATCTGGATCGTTGATGAGACCATTAATTCTTTAGCTTGTGCTGTAGCCTAGCTCAGCTGCTAACAGAACTATATCTAATCTAATTAGATTTATTGTCGACCCAGAAGGCTTCTATTGCTGCCTCAGCTGAAGCAACAACCCGTATTTGTGTTCATTCGGTAACAGTATCTTGCTTGGAATTTCCAGCTCACTGTTCAGTTATTCAAACTGTATAGTACCGTTTGCGACTTATATTCTTTTTATCGGTTGGGAAACTTGTAGTAGTGGACCCAGTCACTTCAAGTTCTCCATCTCCAAAGTATAAGACACCATCCTTAGATCTCTAAGATACTAATAGATGTTCTTAACATCAATCCAGTGACTATCACTTGGATTGACCTGTTTGTGAATCCATATGCTCAAAGCGTATGAGACACCAGGTCATGTACATTTTTCAATGTACGAGTTATCAGAGAGTTTTTCATGAAAGCCAAACGTTCACCGATAGTATTATGGGAATAATCATTTCCAAGAAATGAGATATATTTTATCATTAATTTTATAGGACACAGCCACTGTCAGTGCGCTCCCACTAACCTCCTTATATACACAAGAATAATTTTCGTTTTGAATTAAATCATACTTTATTATGATTACATCAAAACAATAATTCCAAGAATTCAATGCTTGCTTCAATCCAAACATAGATCGAATAACCTGCAAACCTTGTTTGCTAGTTTTAGTACGACAAAAACCGTCAGGATGTTTTAAACATCCTCCAAAAAGGTCTCCTTTTCAGGAAAGCGATTTTCTCGTTCAGCTGTCATATTTCATAAATGAAACATGCAGCATCAGCAAGCATTATCCAAATGGATTTACCGTGGCAACATGTAAAAGGTTCAATCATAACCAACACAATGTTGATAACGATACCTTTCCGCTAAAAGCCCAGCTTTATACGTTGGTATGTTGCCATCCATGTATGTCTTCCTTGAAGACTTATATAGTACCAATAGGCATAATGCCTTGCGGTACAACAACTAGTGTCCAAACTTGGTTGTTTACATGGAATCCATTTCGGACTCATGGCACTTTGCCTTAATAGGGAGTCGATACCTTGTATCACTTCCTCGTACGTAGTCAGTTGGTATACCTCAATAAAATTAACATATTTATGAGGTGAGATCAGAAACTCATACCCAGGTTGTTTTCTGACTCTCTCTTACTTACGCGGTTCTTGTGTATTCGAAGATTAATGGCAATAGTTTCATCCCTGATGAACTATTTGTGTTCTATTTGGAATCAGTGCCTTGAATAGTATTACTCCGATTTTAATCGAGTTTTACTATCCTCTCACTTACCACTGCATATCGGTATTCCTCTCAGGAAAACCGCATGGTGAGCAATAATCTAATTGTTCTCTTGAAATTGATTTAGTGTATTTCATACACTTTTTCCAACCAACCATCACAACTCTCTCCTCTCCTCTATTCTCTCATTTACGCCCAAGGGGCTGCTGCATTTCCTTCTTCTGGTTCTGTTACTGCCGAGAGCCTTGGAGGAAAAATGGGAAGTAAAAGGTCATGATTTTGTTGCAAAATCAAGAGTGCTAGCACACTACGAAGTCATGCGAAGGTGATAGGGAAGTCCACCCATGAGCTTGGAATCACTACAACAAAGCTTGGAGCTTGGAAGATGATTGAAATCGAAAATGGAGGAGCAAGGGACTACTCACTGCCGAATGCAATAGAGGGCAAAAAATCCATTTTTGTTCGTCGCCGCATCGCTCAACCGATCGATGTGAGTATTCCGCAACTCCATTGATTTGTATTCGCACATATTTCTTGCTTGTTATTCGATCCTGGGAGCCGTAGAAACTCCAACAAATACTACGTATACTACGTCTGATACATATTACATATTCCTTTAAAAATATTTTTGGAGAATTGGGTAGGCACGGTGCTTTGCTAGAAGCCAACCATGTCTTGTAAATCGGTAAAAAATGTAGTACTAGGTACATATGTGTTCGGATAGTCCGACGACCGGATTTACTGCCAACATATCCGGGGATCTCATGGGTCGCTTCTCGAAGAATCACCGATGACGTATGACTCGCACATAATTACTCTGGGATTAATTATTAGAGAGAGAAAATTAATCTAGGATTAATTACGGAGATATTTTATCTGGGATAAATACTATTTAAAGAGAGAGAACGATTAATTTGGAATTAATAAAAAAAATAATATATTTGATATATTAAACGAAATTATATTTCGACGCGGAATTAAAATTAGATTTGAATTCGGGCGAACGAGTTAGTTTAGAATTAATTCGTTAGCGACGTGAATAGTAATTTTGCCAGGCATTATTATTTAATTAAATTGATTTAATTACATCGCAATGAAAAATTCGTTAATTCGGAATTAGCGAACCCGAACCCGGGAGTGTTTGCGGGCCCACTTGCATTTCGAATCAAGTGGGGCCCACAAGTCACATCACGCGTCACATCATTAGTCATTCTTGTGATGGAAGTCGCATCAACTTTGAGTGATGTGACTGATGTCACTTTTGTGAGTGATGTGAGTTGTTGGAAGGCTTTAATGCCTTGTACCTTTTTTGAATTTGGTAATTGTTTTTTGTATTTGAATTTTGAAATCAAAATACACAACACACAACACACAACTCTTCTTCCTCTTTCCCTCATCTCACGGCTTTTGAAGGCATTTCTCTCTCAAATTTCCTCTCATGGCTGAGAGCAATAAGAAGCAAAGGAAGGATTTGTGGCAAATTTTTCCAAGTGCTAGCACACTAAAGAGCTCATACAAAGGTGATAGGGAAACTCATTCATGAGCATGGAATCCATACACAAAGCTTGGAGCTTGGAGATCAAACAAGGAGCACTAAAGGGACCTTGGCCGAGAGCTTCAATTAGAAGAAATTTTTTTGTTCTTCGCGTCGCAAATCCGATCAAAGTGAGTATTTCCGCAACTTTACTTTGTTGTATTCGCACTTTTCATCGCTTAATAAGATCTTGGTTTGACCTAGAAAACCCAATAGCCACGTGGATGGGCTTAGGGGCCGAGGCTAGGGCTGATGGGCCGAGCCTATGCCTTGAAGTAGAAGCTGATTAAGTGAATCCGAGGCTAGCTAGTGAGTCTGAATCCAATGAGGGGCTAATTTAAGAGGTTTTCCTTCCTTCCGGCATTCGTTTTTCATAACTTCCCTAACTTTTCAGGTAGTGCCTCCATACGAGGCTCATCATCGGGCTCATGCAAAAATGCAGTGTCTATAGTCACCCCCATTTTTTTGGGCTTTGTGTAGTGTGTGACAGTGACAACCCTATCAAAATCATGCATGCATTTTCTTACATAGTTCATCGGTCGTTGTCGGACTTACCTGTTGTTTCACTTAGTTTTTAACGAGATGCTTCGATCTCTGGGATTCATTGCCGAACTAAGTTGAGTTGATGGCGAGGTGCTTCGAACCATGGGATTCATTCCCGAACCATTTTGGGTGTGAGATGCTTGATCTCTGGGATTTTTCCCGAACTAAGTTTTATGTTGATGGTGAGGTTGGGATCATTCCATAGCCATGC
>SKCR01008426.1:0-23706 GCA_019454045.1 Zanthoxylum bungeanum | reverse complement strand
CATAAAGCTGGATCATATGCCCAGTTATGTCAATTCATGAAGGATGTTTATTAAGAAAGCAAAAATTGGATGATTTCGAAATTGTAGCACTTATAGAAGACTGTAGTGTCATTATTCAAAGAAAGCTCCCTCTAAAACTAAAGGATCTCGGCAGCTTTACCATCATTTGCACCATAGGGAACCATTATTTTGGTAAGGCTTTATGTGATTTGGGTGCTAGCATTAACTTGATGCCCTTATCTATTTACGGGAAACTACAGCTATGAAATCAAAGCCCACCTCAGTCACTTTACAACTTGCTGAAAGATCACTCACATATCCAAGAGAAGTAGTAGAAGACGTACTTGTCAAGGTGGACAAATTTTTTTTCCCAGTAGACTTCATTGTGCTGGACTGGAGGAATACGGAGAGGTACAATCATTCTTGGGAGACCATTCTTAGCAACTGGTAGAACCATCATAGATGTGCAAAAATGTGAGTTAATCATGAGGGTGCAAGATCAAGAAGTAACGTTCAACGTGTTTAAAGCCATGAAATTTCCAAGTGATGAATGAGAGGAGAAGTGCTTTAGACTTGACATAGTAAATAATGTCATTCAGAACATAGATGCAAAGCAATCTTTAACTGACAAACTTGAAGCATGCATCACTAATATATCTGATAAAGAATTAGATGAGAAGATTCTGGAGTGTATAAACTATCTCGATTCAGCCCCTCGATTCAGACCGAAACAACAGGTAGAAAGCTTGGAACTTTTGACAAAAGAACGAATCAAGCACTCGATAGAAGAACAACCACAGCTGGAACTAAATCCACTTCCAAGCCACCTCAGGTATGCATACTTTGGACTCTTCTGGATTACCTGTTATTATTTCATCGTCTCTAACTTGGGTGCAGAAGGATAAATTGCTAAGAGTGCTATGTGAGCACAAGAGAACTATTGGCTGGACTATAGCAGACATACGAGGCATCAGTCTATCATTTTACATGCATAAAATCTTGATGAATGATGAATACACAGCTATATGGAACATCAACGAAGGCTGAATCCAATTATTAAGGAGTAGTGAAGAAAGAAATCATCAAGTGGTTGGATGCAAGCATTATCTACCCTATCTCTGACAACTCTTGGGTAAACCCTATGCCAGTGTGTACCCAAGAAATGAAGAATGACTGTAGTCACCAATGAGAAGAATGAGCTAATTCCGACAAGAACAGTGACTGGTTGGAGATGTGTACGAGAAGAATACATTATCAGGTATGTCTGAAAGACTTTCTGAAATGATTAATCATGCTGATGATTTATTGCTTTACCAGGTGGCTGGGCACGAGGGAAGAAATATTCACAGTGGTATCTTGGGCGAACTTGAACATTCACCAGAAACCCATTAGACTATTAATGTTGATGGATTTTTCGATTTCCTTTTGTATTTCTTGAAGATGCCAAAAGAAATGGGTTTATTTCAAAACCAGTAGAAGATATCTTCCTAACTATAAAACAACTAATATTTTAATTGACCAACTCTTAGCTATGAACCAAAATTGACCCTATTCTTTCCAAGAGAACTAGTTGAACCGTATGGTAACGAACCGGCAAAGTAAGCGCAGAGTAAATCTAGGGATCTTAATCTATAGTTTTCTTTTAGTTCATAGATGAAATCAATTGCACACTAACCAGATGATGTTTTCTAAACTCTTCTTCTTCTTTTTTCAAACATGGGGACAATGTCTCAATTAGGTTGGGGGAGGGGATGGTTGACTAGTTTATTTTTGTTTATTTATTTTTATTATTGTGATTAAGTTTTTATTATGTTGTTTTTGCTTTATTGTTGTTTTGTTTTGTTGTTATTTTGTGTGTGAAAAAATATTTTATTTTATTTTATTTTATGTTTTTAACTACACACAAATTAACAATAAATTTTTGACTAACCAAATGGAATTGTTGTTTTTGAGATAGCTGTGTAGGGGTTTTACTCCTGAGACGTATCTCAGTTTAATTCGTAACAAGTTATTTTATTTATTTCCTTTTGAATTATTTAAATTTGTGAATTCTCCATAATATTGATTAAATTTGATCTTCATAGCTCATTTGACAGGTATTATCAAATACACGGTAACATATGAACATGGATTGTAAGTGAAAATTTTGTAATATCAGTTCTCTAGTTTATTAGAAGTAGCACCTAAAATGTAATGGAATTTGTATTTATATTAAAAAAAAAATTAACCATGCTTTTACTTAGTAACCGGACATCTTGCATCAGTAAGCATTGATTGTTCACGTCAAATGGTAATGTCTGAGTTAATAATATGATGATAATAATTATGTTTCTACTTAGTAACCAGACATCTTCTATCAGTAAGCATTGATTGTTCGCGTCAAATGGTAATGTCTGAGTTAATAATATGATGATAATAATTATGTTTCTACTTAGTAACCAGACATCTTCTATCAGTAAGCATTGATTGATCGCGTCAAATGGTAGAGCTTTTGGTTTGGGATTCTCTGCCACAAAGCTCGTGACAAGGATTGAAGATGTTGTAAAAAAAATAAGTAAATTTTTGCACTTATAAATAAATTTTCATTGCTAAAAAAATATGAATTATGATATAACTTTAGGACAAAAATATACTCTCTTTTTCAACTACACGTCTGAATATTGTGGGCACAATGAATTGATTAATACCTTGTTAATTATGTATATGGAGAATGGTAAAAGTATAAGAGAATTACTTATTTGGTAATATAGAAAGAAGAAAACAACTACTAACTTGGATAAAAATTCACTTTTTAGTTTTACTACTATTTTGTTTCTTTTAACTATTTATTTAGTTTTGTGTGATTGCATGTACATTTGATTAACATTTGTGGGTGTTGGTCATTGTAACCCTCACGAGACTGTAATTCGTCCATAGGGACGCCTAAGGGTTTAAAGGTTTGTTCCATACGCTAAATGCAATCGTGATCCCTACGAAAATGACTTAGATTAATTTAATCTTAGTTGTTTATTTAATTTTGTGTTGTTTGTTTTGCTCGAGGACTACCAAAATGTTAGGTTTGAGGGTGTGATAAATAGAAAATATATTAATATTTACCGCCCATTTAACTTAATACTTTGTATGGTTTCTCGAGCCTTGTGAGCGTTTTGATGTGTTTTGGGTTCATTTTACAGATAAAATAAAATCGGGACTCAATGAAATCAAAACGACAAAATATGGAACAAATAAAGGCAAAACATGAATATCACTTTGGCGTCGCGATGTAGAATACATTGCGCATCGTGACTCGCAGCAAATCCGAATATGGCATACGCGTATCTAGTGGGTGTAGTGACACAGAAACAAAACATTGTATGTCGTGACGTCGGGTCAATCATACACCGAAAGATTGCAACAGTGAATGACGCGTTGACAGGTGCCAGCATCGCAACGCTGGGAAGATTTGTTACTTATAAATAGTAGGCTAATTTAGAAGGAATTTTCATGCTTTCTTCTGGAGAGTCTCTGAAAAACATAGAAGAAAGAATCTTGTGTGTTTATTTTTAAGCTTTCTTGTATTTTCTTTTTATCATTAATAAAATTTGATGTGTTTGTTGGTCTACTCTAAGCTTCCAAGATCATTATCAAGCAATGAAAACAAGTGTGAATACATTCAAGGAGGTGCGGAATACTTACAATGAATGGTTGAGTCGATGCGGTTAAACCAAAAACGAACTGCCCTCCTCCTTGTTGCTCGGCAGTGACTGCTCAAAGTGTGGACTGCACGGCAGGGGTGGTTTCTCCTCCTCAAGAATCGGCCATGGGTGTCCTTTGAAGTTCCAAGCTTTGTGATAAACTTCCATGCTCATGCAATCACTGCCCTATCACCTTGTATGCCTCTAGAGTGTGCTAGCACTTGTGATTTTCTTTGCCACAAAAAAACATCACATCTCTTCTTGCATTTTCGGTCAACCAGAAGAAAAACATAAAAATATGGCCTTTCGGCCGAGAGAGAGAAGAGGAGCATTTGGCTCCTAAAACGTGAAGAGAGAGAGAAAAAATAATAAAAGTGTAATTAGGTTTATATTTCCAAAAATAATTAACCATTACCACTTTTTAATTTCAAAAAGACAAGCATTAAATGCTTTCAATCATCTCACATCAACTCACTTCAATTATCAAATGTCACATCACTCAAAGTGACGTGATTTGATGCTTGATGTGACTTGCGATTTGACTTGCATGCCGCACTCGAATTCAAAATGCGAATGCGCTCGAAAATAATCCCGGGCTCGGTTTCGCTAATTCCAAATTAATGATTTTCTGATGCGACGTAATTAAACGATTACGCCTAGCGAAATCACTATTCACGTGGCTAACGAATTAATTCTAAATTAACTCGTTCGCCCGAATTAAAATCTAATTTTAATTCCGCGTCGAAATCCAATTTCGTTAATATATCAAATATATTATTTTATCGATTAATTCCAAATTAATCATTTTCTCTCTTTCTATGATATTTTCCCAGATAAAATATTTCCGCAATTAATCCCAGATTAATTTTCTCTCTCTTAAATTACAATTAATCCCAGATTAATTAAAGTGGAGTCATACGTCATCGGTGAATCTTCCGGAAGCGACCCATGAGATCCCTAGATATGTTGGCAGTAAATCGGGTCGTCGGACTATCCGAACACGTAAGTACCTAGTACTACGTTTACACCGATTCACAAGACAAGGTTGGCTTCTAGCAAAGCGCCATGCCTACCCAATTCTCCAGAAACATGCTTACAGGAATAATAAATCTATATCAGGCGTAGTATATGTTGTATTGCGTATTTCTGTCCAGTATCGGATGATCACGTGCTAGGCCTGGGGCTGGAATTGTGTCTGCCCCGTACGAAGCACATGTCGGATGTCTGGTAACTAGTCTCTATAATCGGATAAACATGACATTGTCATTTTATCCCGATGACTGCAGTACTTAAGAGTACTAGTACCGTATCCTACATGATCATCATCTCCATATGACTGGAGTGACACTTTCGTCTTGACATCACACCCAACACACTACGATTCTCAATATACCCAGTATTGCGTACACAGAACCTGTTAAAGCCCTGGACAACCGTAACCAAAGTATATTGATTGTCGCAAGCATTAGCGGTGCAAGTCTCAGGTTAAGACCAAATACACCTACCCTGATTTCGGACTTCCATAGACACATAGTCATACTACCAATGGAATTCTGAGGGGGTCTATCCAGAGCAAAGCTGTTTCCCGTACCATCGGTGAAACACAACCTCCTATTACACTTGCGTGAGTATCCTATACCCAAATATATGAGAACTATGCTGTTGTGCCCTCACAACGCGCACAAGTGCAATACTAGTCTTTTACGCATTTATCGATGTCCAATCTCATAATACTCTGACTATGGATATTTAATGATTTATCCTTCATGGATTGATACTGTCTCATATCATTCTCAATCCAGGAACAAATCATAAGGACCTCATATCATTTATACATCTAGGTGATCTAATCACAAATGATAAGAGTGCAATCCATTTGTCACATAGTTAATTTGTACAACAACACAATGATCTATACAAATAGTGACGCTATGGGTCATAATTGTCCACAATCTCCCACTTGGCCTATAGCCAGTCACTCGAGTGTCTTACACCCGAACTATGTACGGTTGGCTCAAACTGCTGAGAAATACTTTCGTCAGCGGATTTGCATGACTATCGGCTGATGCGATTTATTCGATTATCACATCGCCACGATGTATGATCCGAACGAATCAGATGATTATCGAAGTATGTATCTGGACCGTTGATGAGACCATTAATTCTTTAGCCTGTGCTCGAGCCTAGCTCAGCTGCTAACAGAATTATATCTAATCTAATTAGATTTGTTTATCGACCCAGAAGGCTTCTATTGCCGCTTTAGCTACATCAATAACACGTATTTTTTGTTTATATGGTAACAATATCTTGCTTGGAAGATTTCCAGCTTACTGTCCCGTTATTCAAACTTTATAGTACCGTTTGCGACTTATAGTCGTTTTATCGGTTTAGGAAACTTGCTACAGTGATCCCAGTCACTTCAAGTTCTCATTCTCCATAGTTTTAAGACAGCATCCTTAGTTCTCTAAGATACTAACGGATGTTCTTAACTTCAATCCAGTGACTATCACTTGGATTGGCATGTTTGTGAATCCATATACTCAAAGCGTATGAGACACCATGTCGCGTACATTTTTCAATGTACGGTTTCTCGGAGAGTTTTCTCGAAAGTCAAGCTTTCACCGATAGTTATTTAGGAATATCATTTCCAAGAAATGACCATTATCATTATTTACAGGACATTTATTGTCAGTGCACTCCCACTAACCCTCTATATACACAAGAATCATTTCGTTTTGAATTAAATCCTAAACTATTATGATTACATCAAAACGATAATTCTAAGAACCTCTGCTTGCTACAATCCAAACATGGATCGAATAACCGCAAAACTTATTTGCTAGTTTTGGTACGACAAAACCGACAGGATGTTGTAAACATCCTCCAAAAGGTTTCCTTTTCAGGAAAGGGATTTTCCCGTTTAGTTGACATATTTATAAATGAAACATGCAGCTTAGCAAGCATTATCCAAATGGATTACCGTGGCAACAAGTAAAAGGTTGAATCGTAATCAACACAATGTTGATAACGATATTTCCGCTAAAAGCCTAGCTTTATACGTTGGTATGTTGCCATCCATGTATGTCTTCCTTGAAGACTTATACAGTACCATTAGGCACAATGCCTTGTGGTACAACAACTAGTATCCAAACTGGTTGATTTACATGGAATCCATTTTGGACCCATGACACTTTGTCATAATAGGGAGTCGATACCTTGTATCACTTCCTCATACGTAGTCAGTTGGTATACCTCAATAAGATTGACATCTTCATGAGGTGAGATCAGAAACCCATACCCCAGGTTGTTTTCTGAATCTCTCGACATATGTGGTTCTTGTGTATTCGAAGATTATGGTAATAGTTTCATCATTGACGAACTATTTATGTTCCATTAAGGAATAGGTGCCTTGAATAGTATTACTCCGATTTTCATCGAGTTTTACTATCCTCCCACTTACCACTGCATATCGGTATTCCTTTTAGGAAAACCGCATGGTGAGCAACAATCTAATTGTTCTATAGTGAGTTGTATAAGTACTATACTTATGGTATCCCTAGGATAACTACATTTGGCATTTATCCAATTTTGGTTTTAGTTTGGTATCATCCAAACATATTCCTAGCATTCCCAAATTATCAAGAATGTGAAACCCAGTTTCCTTCCCGTTCATATCTAATATGAAATCTGTCAAACAGATTTTATGGAACCTTATTCAAAATAAGTTCTTGCACTGTTTAAAGCTTTTCCGTTGAAGGAAATGGTAGCTCAGAGCGACTCTTGATTAACCTTATCATGTCCAACAAAATTCGGTTACTCGATTCGGACACATCGTCAAAATGATGTGTTCTAGGAGGAGTCCTCGTTGAAAGAATACTATACGCTTTCAATTATATTAGAAACTTATTGCTTAGTATTTTCCATTACGGTCTTACCGTATCAGTATAATACTATAGCCGATCTGTTTGTCTATTTCGTGTCGAAACTCTAAAATCTTCTGATTTGTGTTCTTCAAAAGAAACACATAACCATAACGCGATGCCACATCCGTATAGGTCACGAAATATTCATATCCACTTCCGCCTAGATAGACATGGGCCCACTTGCTTCACTATGAACTAGGGCTAACAGATCGTTGGCATTTACACTTTTACCAAGTAAATAGTGTTTTAGGCACTTTGCCCAATAAACTAGATTCGTATACTTTATTTGAATAGAATCAAATCAGTCCTAGTACCCACTCTTCGAAAGTGTGTATATACGATTCTTGTTTAGTTGTGTCCAGACAACAATGCCACAATTAGTTTCATCTGATCGAATCAGTTGAGCTATTTGTTTGTCATGTTATATTTTGAGATTTATTTATATTCAAAATATAAAATTCTGTTATTCACATCAAATGTGTTTATCTTAATATCATCTTTATAAATAAAACACTTTAGTGTTCTAGAATATAAAGGTTCACCCGCAGCGGGTCAAACACTGATATAAAGATAATGTATCTAGTCAAACTAGTTACATTATAACAGTTTCCTAATTTAAGTACATACCCGAAGGTAGTTCCTAAACTTAGGTACCTACGGTTAAAAACAACGACTTTCGTCCCGTTTTCATTCGCAGATAATCTATATTGAAGTCAGTATCCTATTCAAAACAGATTCTGAACATCAATACATATATTTATGTATCACACTAAGTATTTAAAATCTAATTTTAATACTAGTAGTGAACATAATGTTGACAAACATATTTGAAGTCAGAGCCTTGCTCGTCTTCAATTCCTTCATGTCTGCATAGTCCAAATGGCAGTCACGCTTCCGCGATCCCGTTTGCCACAATTTAGGCAGACATTTTGGGATATGTCTTTTATCTTCCCAGAAGATTAAAATGATATTGCCTTTGCCCTTTTCCATATTCCGGTAGCCTTTGGCCAAGCCCCGGGTTTCTAGAATATCGAAGTAAGGTGCGCCTTGCGCTACTTGCCTAATTGCAAACTTTGACTTTGTCTCATTGAGAATAGTCATTAACTCTCCAAGAGTTATAATTGTAATTTTAGTACTTCTAAAACCTAAGTATAGGTTTATGAAGATCCTTCAATTTCAGTATCATACTTTAAGGATCTAATCCTTAGTCCTGATTCAGAAATTAAGGAGTCTACTGACAAGTTTAATAGATTAAGCACTTAAGTTATCATCACATAATCTTCCAAGATTATGCTCTACTATTTGTTTAACTCCGGACTTAGGCCTAATATGTTATTTTATCAAATAAAGTAACTTATTATTTTCCAGGACCATCCTGAAATTTAATTCCCAATTTGAAAATTAAACCATTTAAATACATTTTCCCCAGGATTATGTTTTAAATGTCAATCTTTCAATTTAATCTTGATTTTAATAGTCCAACTATTTAATCAACGATTTAGGTACTATTTATTCTAATGATTACAATAGTCCAACTATTAATCAACTATAATTTAATAGATTAAAATCAATTATATTGATTACTATAATCCAATTATAAAATCAACTATAATTGAATAGTTTGAATATAGTCCAACTATTTATTAAAACAACAATTTAAATATTAGTCCAACTAACATTTAATTTATAATGATGAATGATATTTGTTTGAGCGCGTATGGCAAGTAATTAAACGAATATTGCGAATTCAATTCTTGCTTCCCACTATTTTTCGGCGAGCCTCTAATCCCTGTCGAGTACTCGGGAATTGTGTTTCCTAGTGGGCTAGGATCCCGTTAAATATCACACAATCTTGACTTTGGCCAACAAATTGTATGATAATTAACTAGGTAGATCTCTAAGATCGATTGGATCCAATCCAATTCCTAGATCTGGTAGGGGGACATCAAAGTCTGAAACATATATCTTATATATGCCAATCTAACCTTTTTCCTCTGAATCAACTAAGCCTTGGCTTTGGCACAACAAACTTAGTGATCCCAGTCAAGCGCGACCCATTCACCATGGAAAGCTTCGTAATCAATGTCGATGGATAAGAAGTGGTCTTGACTTTGGCCAACAAACCACAACTTGGACAAGACACTGATATGGAACAAAGCCCTCGTGATTCAAACACATCCTCGATGGACAAAGGCCTTGACTTTGGCCAACAAGCCAATGCCAGTCTCGGATCTTAAGTGAGAATCACTCAATGTAAGGAAAAACTCTTAATATTGTTTGAGGGTTTTTCGCGTGCAAATTGGCAACCAACTTATTATCTTTGTTAAGGTCTCATCATCATACACCCTTAAACATGCATTCTAAACACATAATAAAGCGCATATGAAAAAGAATAATGATATGCGGATGGATACTTTACACAATGATCCTAGATCAAATCTCTCCCTTTCTCTCTCCCGCTAGCACATGTATTTGCTTCTACCTGTTACACTACACTTCTAAAGAGACCTCATTTACATTGAGGGGAATAGGTGATAAGAGAATACAAAGAATTGAGAGGTAATAAGGCTGGACACGCTAGTCTAATTAATAAATCAAATTTATTACAACAATTTCTAAAATTGTCCCACCCATCTAATATCCATCCGATATACATTATTCATGCATCGCAACCATGTATTCACACAAGCATGTTATCAATCAATCTAATCAAATTAATTAATCTGATAATTACTGATCATCCAATGTTCAAACAACGATTTGATTTTGCTCGAGTCAAACTCGTTTCTGCGAATAAGTACTCAAAGTACGAATTCTCGAATTAAATTAAACTACATCAATAAATCCAATTTAATATGCATTCAATTCTAATTCGCATATTTAATTCCAAATTAAATACTACACTTTATTAATAAACCTTTACGACTTAAATTCCAAATTTAATCGTTACGGGTCTCAAAGCCCGATTAATATCCAATATTAATTTAATTAAAGTCCAATGGGCTTTTAATTAATTTCTTTAAGGCGTGGACTTTTGGTCAACTCGGGTCAATCGGATAACCAAAGTCCAATCCGGGATTAACCCATAAGCCCAGAAATCAATTTAGGCCCAATTAAACTTTAAAGGTTCATTAAGTCGCATTTGGGCTTTATGGAAGCGGTTTTGGGCCTAATTGGATCCAACCAACTTTGCCTAAACCCAACTTTGTACAACAAAACCCAATAAGCCCAATAACAACATAACAAGCCCAAATCCAATTTTAAGCCCAACTAATTTAATTCAAAAAATTCCAATTTCTCAATTAAATTACCTAAAGTGTATAGCATTATTAATTACCCAAATCAATATTTCCAAAACACCAAATTTGTCTAATTAATCATGCTTATCATCATCGAATCATGTCCAACATAATTTGAAAAAAATCAAACCCAATAAACCATGCTTTATTCTCGGCAATTTGGGGAAAATTATGCCCAATTTGAATTCAATCCAATTAAACATAAAATCAATATCCCCAATTGATTCTAACTCATCCAATGAATCAAAAAATCAAAATTCCAAGACAATTTAGGGTTCATGTTTTTCGGCCAACACACCAAAATTGGGGAAAATTGTTCCAAACACTTTTTCATCAAATTGATCCAATCAATCATCAATTCAACAACATTTAAGCATACTAATTCATCCAATTTCATTAAATCATGCCCAAATTCGTTTTGCCGAATTTTAACCCTAAAATTAATTTCATACTCAACCTTAGCTCAAGATACCATTATTGGTCTACTCTAAGCTTCCCAAGATCATTATCAAGCAATGAAAACAAGTGTGAATACATTCAAAGGAAGTGCGGAATACTCACAATGAATGGTTGAGTCGATGCAGTGATAAACCAAAAATGAACTGCCCTCCTCCTTGTTGCTCGGCAGTGAGCTGCTCAAAGTGTGGACTGCACGACAGTGGGTGGTTTTCCTCCTCCAAGAATCGGCCATGGGTGTCCTTTGAAGGTCCAAGCTTTGTGATAAACTTCCATGCTCATGCAATCACTGCCATATCACCTTGGTATGCCTCATAGAGTGTGCTAGCACTTGTGATTTTCTTTGCCACAAAAAATCATCACATCTCTTCTTGCCATTTTCGGTCAAACCAGAAAAAAAACATAAGAAATATGGCCTTTCGGCCGAGAGAGAAGAAGATGAGCATTTGGCTCCTAAAACGTGAAGAGAGAGAGAGAAAATAATAAAGTGTATATTAGGTTTTATATTTCCAAAATAATTAACCATTTACCAATTTTTAATTTCAAAAAGACAAGCATTAAATGCTTTCAATCATCTTACATCAACTCACTTCAATCAATCAAATGTCACATCACTCAAAGTGACATGTGATTTGACGCTTGATGTGACTTGCAATTTGATGCTTGATTTGACTTGCGTGCCGCACTCGAATTCGAAATGCGAATGCGCTCGCAAATAATCCCGGGCTCGGGTTCGCTAATTCCAAATTAACGAATTTTCCGATGCGACGTAATTAAACTATTACGCCTAGCGAAATCACTATTCACGTCGCTAACGAATTAATTCTAAATTAACTCGTTCACCCGAATTAAAATCTAATTTTAATTCCGCGTCGAAATCCATTTCGTTAAATATATCAAATATATTATTTTATCGATTAATTACAAATTAATCGTTTTCTCTCTTTCTATGATATTTTATCCCAGATAAAATATCTCCGCAATTAATCCCAGATAAATTTTCTCTCCCATTAAATTAATCCCAGATTAATTAAAGTGCGAGTCATACGTCATCGGTGAATCTTTGGGACGCGACCCATGAGATCCCTGGATATGTTGGCAGTAAATCGGGTCGTCGGACTATCCGAACACGTAAGTACCTAGTACTACGTTTACACCGATTCACAAGACAAGGTTGGCTTCTAGCAAAGCGCCATGCCTACCCAATTTTCCAGAAACATACTTACAGGAATAAGCGATCTATACCAGGCATAGTATACGTGGTATTGCATATTTCTGTCCAGTATTGGATGATCACGTGCTAGGCCTGGGCCTGGAATTATGTCTGCCCCGTATGAATCACATGTCGGATGTCTGGTAACTAGTCTCTATAATCGGATAAACGTGTGTTGGTTTCTAATTAGGTCCCAAGAATGAAATCAAGCACAAAAATGCATGTGAATACACAAAGGAGAATGGTGGAAACATACTCACAATGATCGGTTTGGATGCTACGAAGAACACAAGCCTTTTCAGCCCTCCTTGAAGCTCGGCAGTGGCTTCTCCTTGCAGTGGACTGCTCGGTTTTGGTCTCTTGTACTCCTCCAAGATTCGGCCATTGATGACCTCCATTGAAGCTCCAAGCTTCAAGCTTCAAAAACGATTCCATGCACATGTGTTCATTGCCCTATCACCTTTGTATTAACCAATTTGTGTGCTAGCACTTTGTCTTCTTCCTTGCTTCTCACGGCCAAGCCAAGATCTTAAAGAAGAAAAAGAAGAAACGGCTCAAAGCCGAGCGAGAAGTGGAGGGAAGAAAAGGTTTCCTAGAAATCGATTTGGAGAGAGAGAGAGAAAGAAAAGAAAATGTTATATATATATATTTATTTTTATTTTCCAAAAACAAAAACAAATACACAAAACCATTTTCCAATTACCAAAAAGTCAAAAAGCAAAAACCATTAATGCTTTTCAACTACCACATCAATCACTCAATCAATCAATCAAATTGTCACATCACTCAAAGTGACATGTGATTTGACGCTTGATGTGACTAGCGATTTGACGCTGCATGTGACTTGCGTGCCGTATTCGAATTCGAAATGCGAATGCGCTCGCAAACACACTCGGGCCCGGGTTCGCTAATTCTGAATTAACGAATTTTCCGTTGCGACGCAATTAAGCGATTACGACTAGTGAAATCACTATTCACGTCGCTAAAGAATTAATTCTAAATTAACTTATTCGCTCGAATTAAAATCTAATTTTAATTCCGCGTCGAAATCCAATTTCGTATAATATATCAAATATATTATTTTATCGATTAATTCCAAATTAATCGTTCTCTCTCTTTAATTAATATTTTATCCCAGATAAAATATCTCCGTAATTAATCCTAGATTAATTTTCTCTCTCATCAAATTAATCCCAGATTTATTAAAGTGCGAGTCATACATCATCGGTGAATCTTCGGGAAGTGACCCATGAGATCCCCGGATATATTGGTAGTAAATACGGTCGTCAGACTATCCGAACACGTAAGTACCTAGTACTACGTTTGTACCGATTTACAAGACAAGGTTGGCTTCTAGCAAAGCGCCATGCCTACCCAATTCTCCAGAAATATCCTTATAGGAATATGTGATCTATATCAGGCGTAGTATATGTGGTATTGTGTATGTCGATCCAGTATCGGATGATCACGTGCTAGGCCTGGGGCTGGAATTGTGTCTGCCCCGTACGAAGCACTTATCGGATGTCTGGTAACTAGTCTCTATAATCGGATATACATGACCTAGTCATAATATCCCGATAGCTCGAGCATTTAAGAGAACAAGTTCCATATCCTATGTGACCATCATCTCCATATGACTGGAGTGATACTTCCGTCTTAACATCACACCCAATACACTACGATTCTCAATATACCCAGCATTGGCGTACACAGAACCTGTTAAAGTCCTGGACGACCGCAACCAAAGTATATTGATTGTCGCAAGTATTAGCGGTGCAAGTCTCAGGTTAAGACCAAATACACCTACCCTGATTTCGGACTTCCATAGACACATAGTCATACTACCAATCGAATTCCGAGGGGGTCTATCCAGAGCGAAGCTGCTTCCCGTACCATCGGTAAAACACAACCTCCTATTACACTTGCATGAGTATCCTATACCCAAATATATGAGAACTATGCCGTTGTGCCCTCACAACGCGAACAAGTGTAATACTAGTCTATTACACATTTATCGATGTCCAATCTCGACAATGCTCTGACTAGGGATATTTAATGATTTATCCTTGTGGACTGATACTATCTTATATCATTCTACGTCCAGGAAAAATCATAGGGACCTCTCATCATTTATATATATTGGTGATCTAATCACAAATGATAAGAGTGCATTCTCCTTTGTCACATAGTTAATTTGTACAACAACACAATGATCTATAAAAATAGTGACGCTATGGGTCATAATTGTCCAACAATCTCCCGCTTGGCCTATAGCCAGTCACTCGAGTGTCTGACACCCGAACCATGTACGGTTGGCTCAAACTGCTGAGAAAAGGTTTTTGTCAGCGGATTTGTATGAATATCATCTGATGCGATTTATTCGATCATCACATCGCCACGATGTATGATCCGAACGAATCAGATGAATATCGAAGTATGTATCTGGATCGTTGATGAGACCATTAATTCTTTAGCCTGTGTTGACGCCTAGCTTAGCTGCTAACAGAACTATATCTAATCTAATTAGATTTGTTATTGACCCAGATGGCTTCTATTGCTGCCTCAGTTGCTGCAATTAACCCGCATTTATTGTTTATTCGGTAACAGTATCTTGCTTGGAAGATTTCCAGCTCACTATACCGTTATTCAAACTTTTATAGTACCGTTGTTACGACTTATAGTCGTTATCATGAAAGCCAAGCTTTCACCGATTATTTTATGGGAATATCATTTCCAAGAAATGATACATCATCATTACTCAGGACATTCACTGTCAGTGCACTCCCACTAACCTCCTTATATACACAAGAATTATTTTCGTTTTGAATTAAATCATACATCATTATGATTACATCAAAACGATAATTCCAAGAACTTAATGCTTGCTTCAATCCATCTATGGATCGAATAACCTGCAAACCTATTTTTCTTGTTATGGTTCGACAAAACCGTCAAGATGTTGTAAACATCCTCCGAAATGTTTCCGTTAAGGAAAGCAGTTTTCCCGTTCAGCTGCCATATTTCATAAATGAAACATGCAACATCAGCAAACATTGTCGAAATGGATTTGTCGTGGCAACAGGTAAAAGGTTTTGTCGTAATCAACACAATGTTGATAACTCTACCTTTTCACTACAAGCCTAGCTTAGTACGATGGTATGTTGCCATCCATGTATGTCTTCATTGAAGACTTATTTAGTACCAATAGGCACAATGCCTTGCGGTACATCAACTAGTGTCTAAACATAGTTGGTATACATGGAATCCACTTTGGACTTTATGGAAATTTGCCATAATAGGGATTCGATACCTTGTATCACTTCCTCATACATAGTCAGTTGATATTCCTTAATAAGATAGCATCTTTATGAGGTGAGATCAGAAATCCATACCCCAGGTTGTTTTCTGATTCTCTCCGACATACTTGGTTCTTGTGTATTCGGAGATAATTGGAATAGTTTCATCCTTGATGAACTATTTGTGTTCCATAAGGACTCGGTGCCAGAAATAGAATCACTCCGATTTTCATCGAGTTTTACTATCCTCCCACTTACCACTGCATATCGGTATTCCTCTTAGGAAAACTGCATGGTGAGCAACAATCTAATTGTTCTCTTGTGAGGTGTATAAGTACAATACTTATGGTATCCCTAGGATAACCTACATTTGGCACTTATCCAATTTGGGTTCTTGTTTGGTATCATCCAAACGTATGCCTAGCATACCCAAATTATCAGGAATGAGAAACCTGATTTTTTTCCTGTTCACATCTAATATGTTATCTGTCAAACAGATATTTATGGAACCTTATTCAAAATAAGTTCTGCACTGTTTAGCGAATCTGTTGAAGGAAATTGTAGCTCAGAGCGACTCATGATTAACCTTATCATGTCCAACAAAATTCGGTTTATCTTGTCGGACACACCGTCAAATTGACGTGTTCCGGGAGGAGTCCTCATTGAAAGAATACTATACTCTTTCAAGTATATGAGAAACTTATTGCTTGAGTATTTTCATCATGGTCAAACTGTGATGGTTTAATACTTTACCCGATTTGTTTGTTTATCTCGTGTCGAAACTCTAAAAGTTTCCGACTTGTGTTTCAAAAGAAACGCATAACCATAACGCGATGCCACATCCATGTATGGTCACGAAATATTTCATATCCATTTCTAGCCTAGCTAGACATGGGCCCACTTACGTCACTATGACCGAGGGTTAATAGATCGGTGGCAGTTACACTTTTACCAAGTAAATAGTGTTATAGGCATTTTGCCCAATAAACTAGATTCGTAGACTTTATTTGAATAGAATCAAATTAGTCCTAGTACCCACTCTTCAAAATTGTTGATATACGAGCCTTGTTTAATTGTGTCCTAGACAACAATGCTGCCACATACAAGTTTCAACTAATTAAATCAGTTTTGAGCTATTTGTTTGTCATGTTATATGTGTGAGATTTATTTATATTCTAAATATAAATTCTGTTGTTCACATCTATCTAATAAAACACTTTAGTGTTCTAAAATATAAAGGTTTATCCACAACGGATTATACACTGATATAGAGATAATGTTTCTAGTCAAACTAGTTACATTATAACAGTTTCCTAATTTACGTACATACCCAAAGGGTAGTTCCTAAACTTAGGTATCTACGGTTAAAACAGCGACTTTCATCCCATTTACAATTCGCAGATATAATCTCAATTGAGGTCAGTATCCTACTCATAGCAGATTCTGAACATCAATACATATTTATGTATCACACTAAGTATCTAAAATCTAATTTTAATACTAGTTGTGAACATATTTATGACAAACATATTTGAAGTCAGAGCCTTGCTCATCTTCAATTCCTTCTTGGGATATGACCTTTTTATCTTCCCAGAAGATTATAATGATTTTGCCTTTGCCCTTTTTCATATTCCAGTAGCCTTTGGCCAAGCCTCGGGTTTCTAGAATATCGAAGTAAGTGCGCCTTGCGCTACTTGCCTAATTGCAAACTTGACTTTGTCTCCTTGAGTATAGCCATTAACTCTCCAAGAGTTTACTATTACAATAAAAGTACTTCTAAGATCTAATCTATGAAGATCTTTAATTTCATTTTCATACTTTAGGGATCTAATCCTTAGTTCTGATAAAGAAATTAAGGAGTCTATGACAAGTATAATGGATTAAGCACTAAAGTTATCATTACATGAATATTCCAAATATCATGTTCCACTTATTTGCTTAACTTCAGGCTTAGGCCTAATATGTTATTTTATCAAATAAAGTATGTTATTAGTTTCCAGGACCATCCTGAAACTTATTCCCAATTTGAAAATTATAGTTGTTTAAATACATTTTCACCCAGGATTATGTTTTAAACACCAATCTTTCATTTATCTTGATTCTAATAGTCCAACTATTTAATCAACGATTTGTGGTACTATATATTATAATGATTATTATAGTCCAACTATACAATCAAATATAATTTAAATTAATTAACCTCAATTACATTGATTACTATAATCCAATTATAAAATCAACTGTAAATTGAAATTAATTAATTCAAATATATTGATTACTATAATCCAATTATATAATCAACTATAATACAGTCCAACTGTTTATTCAAACAATAATTTTAAATATTAGTCCAACTAACATTTAATTTATTTGACGAAATAATTTGAATGAGCGCATATGGCAAGTAATTAAACGAATATTGCAAATTCAATTCTTGCCTCCCACTATTTTTCGACGAGCCTCTAACCCTCTGTCGAGTACTCTCGGAAACCATGTTTCCTAGTGGGCTAAGATCCCGTTAAATATCACACAACCTTGACTTTGGCCAACAAATTGTATGATAATTAACTAGGTAGATCTCTAAGATCAAGTGGATCCAATCCAATTGCTAGATCTGGTAGGGGGACATCCAAGTCTGAAACATATATCTTATATATGCCAATACATCCAATGTATTGCCTAACATTTTTCTTCTGAATCAACTAAGCCTTGGTTGTGGCACAAAAAACTTAGTGATCCCAGTTAAGCGCGACCCATTGACCATGGAAAGCTTCGTAATCAATGTCGATGGACAAGAAGTGATCTTGACTTTGGCGAACAAACTACAACTTGGACAAGACACCAATATGGAACAAAGCTCTCGTGATTCAAACACATCCTCGACGGACAAAGGCCTTGACTTTGGCCAACAAGCCAATGCCAGTCTCGGATCTTGAGTGAGAATCACTCAATGGAAGGAAAAACGCTTAATATTTTGCGAGGGTTTTTCGAGTGCAAATTGGCAACCAATTTATTATCTTTGTTAAGGTCTCATCATCATACACCCTTAAACATGCATTCTAAACACGTAATAAAGCACATATGATAAAATAATAATGATATGCGGATGGATACTTTACACATTGATCCTAGATCAATTCTCTCTATTTCCTCTCTCATGCTAGCACGAGTATTTACTTCTACCTGTTACACTACACTTCTAAAGAAACCTCATTTACATTGAGGGGAATAGGTGAGAAGAGAATACAAAGAATAAGGAGATAAGGCTGGAGACGCAGGTCCAATTAATAATCAAATTTATTACAACAATTTCTAAAATTGCCCCACCCATCTAATATCCATCCGATATACATTATTCATGCATCGCAACCATGTATTCACACAAGCATGTTATCAATCAATCTAATCCAATTAATTAATCTGATAATTAGTGATCATCCAATGTTCAAACAACGATTTGATTTTGCTCGAGTCAAACTCGTTTTGCGAATAAGTACTCAAAGTACGAATTCTTGAATTAAATTAAACTACAAAATTAAATCCAATTCAATTTGTATTTAACACTAATTCACTATTTAATTCCAAATTAAATATTACACTTTTATTAACGAACCTTTACGACTTAAATTCCAAATTCAATCGTTACGGGTCTCAAGCGCCCGATTAACATCCAATGTTTATTTAATTAAAGTCCAATGGGCTTTTAATGAATTTCTTTAAGGCGTGGACTTTTGGTCAACTCGAAAAACCAATAACCAAAATCCAATCCGGGATTTACCCCATAAGCCCAGAAATCAATTTTGGCCCATTAGGCCCAATTAAATAATTAAGGTCCATTAAGTCATAATTGGACTTTATGGATACGGTTTTGGGCCCAATTGGATCCAACCAAATTGTCCTAAACCTAACTTGGTACAACCAAGCCCAAAAGCCCAATTACAACCTTTAAGGCCCAAATCCAATTTAAACCCAATTAATTAACTTATAAAATTCCAAATTCCACAATTAATTAACCTAAGTGTAATACACAATTAATCACTGAATTAACATTTCTAAAACATCAATTAGCCTAATTAATCATGCACTTTAACATCAAATAGTGTCCAACACAATTTAATCAAAATCAAACCCATTTTCATGCTTTATACTTCTCGGTAATTAGGGGTTTTTCAATCTGATTCGGTTTCAATCCAATTGAATCCACAATCATCATTTCCCAAATCATTTCAACTCATCCAATGAATCAAAATCAAAAAACACCATGAATTTCAAAATTCAACAAGTTTCGGCCAAGCCTTTAATTTGGGGAAAATTGTCCAATTCAAAATTCAATCCAATTAAACCTCAAATCAACATTACCCAATTGTTTTAAGTCATCCAATGATCAAAAAATAAAAAATTACCAAGACATTTAGGGTTCTACATTTTCGGCCAAGCCTCCATAATTGGGGAAAATTGTTCTAAACCAATTTTCTTGAAATTGATCATGCACAACTTCAATTCAACCTCATTCAATCATACTTAATCAAACAATTTAACCAATTCATGCTCAAATCGATTTTGCCCAATTTTAAACCCTAAAAATTTCATGCTTGATATAAGCTCAATATACCATTGTTGGTTTCTAATTAGGTCCCAAGAATGAAATCAAGCATAAAAACCAATGTGAATACACAAAGGAGAATGGCGGAAACATACTCACAATGATCGGTTTGGATGCTACGAAGAACACAAGCCTTTTCAGCCCTCCTTGAAGCTCGGCAGTGGCTTCTCCTTGCAGTGGACTGCTCGGTTTTGGTCTCTTTTACTCCTCCAAGATTCGGCCATTGATGACCTCCATTGAAGCTCCAAGCTTCAAGCTTCAAAAATGATTCCATGCACAAGTGTTCACTGCCCTATCACCTTTATATTAACCCATTTGTATGCTAGCACTTTGTCTTCTTCCTTGCTTCTCACGGCCAAGCCAAGATCTTGAAGAAGAAGAAGAAGAAACGGCTCAAAGCCGAGAGAGAAGTGGAGGGAAGAAAAGGTTTCCTAGAAACCGATTGGGAGAGAGAGAGAGAAAGAAAAGAAAATGTTTTATATATATTTTTATTTTTATTTTCCAAAAACAAAAACAAATACACAAAACCATTTTCCATTTACCAAAAAGTCAAAAAGCAAAAACCATTAATGCTTTTCAACTACCACATCAATCACTCAATCAATCAATCAAATTGTCACATCACTCAAAGTGGCATGTGATTTGACGCTTGATGTGACTAGCGATTTGACGCTTGATGTGACTTGCGTGCCGCATTCGAATTCTAAATGCGAATGCGCTCGCAAACACACTCGGGCTCGGGTTCGCTAATTCCGAAGTAACGAATTTTCCATTGCGACGTAATTATACGATTACGCCTAGCGAAATCATTACTCACGTCGCTAACGAATTAATTCTAAATTAACTCGTTCGCCTGAATTAAAATCTAATTTTAATTCCGCGTCGAAATCCAATTTCGTATAATATATCGAATATAATATTTTATCGATTAATTCCAAATTAATCGTTCTCTCTCTTTAATTAATATTTTATCCAGATAAAATATCTCTGTAGTTAATCCCAGATAAATTTTCTCTCTCATCAAATTAATCCCAGATTAATTAAAGTGCGAGTCATACATCATCGGTGAATCATCGGGAAGCGACCCATGAGATCCCTGAATATGTTTGCAGTAAATACGGTCGCCAGACTATCCGAACACGTAAGTGTTGGATAATATGACCCATAGCGTCACTATTTGTACAGATCACGGTGTTGTTGTACAAATTAACTATGTGACAAGGAAATTGCACTCTCATCATTTGTGATTAAATCACCATAGATATATAAATGAAGAGAGGTCCATATGATTAGTTCCTGGATTGAGATGATATGAGACAGTATCAATCCCCGAAGGATTAATCATTAAATATCCCTAGCCGGAGTATTATCGAGACTGGACATCAATAATGCGGAATAGGCTAGTATTGCACTTGTGCGCGTTGTGAGGGCACGACGGCATAGTTCTCATATATTTAAGTATTGGATACTTATGCAAGTGCGATAGGAGGTTGTGTTTCACCGATGGTACGGGAAACAGCTTCGCTCTGGATAGACCCCTCGGAATCCCATTGGTATTATGACTATGTGTCTATGGGAGGCCGAAATCAAGGTAGGTGTGTATAGTCTTACCTGAAGACTTGCATCGCTAATACTTGCGATAATCGGTAGACTTTGGTCTTGGTGGTACAGGGCTTTAACCGATTCTACGTACACCACTTCTGGGTTTATCAGAGAGTCGTAGTGTATTGGGTGTGATGTCAAGACGGAAGTATCACGCCAGTAATATTGGAGATGATGTCACGCGCGATACGGTACTAGTGCTCTTATGTGTTGCGCAACCAATCGGGATATTGTGACCAGGTCATAAATATCCGATTATAGAGACTATGTTACCAGACATCCGACATGTGCTTCGGACGGGGCAGACACTTATCCAGCCCCAGCCCTAGCACGTGATTATCTGATACTGGGCCAATATACACAATACTACGGTATACTACGCTTGATACAGATCTATATATTCCTGTAAGAATATTTCTGGAGAATTGGGTAGGCATGGCGCTTTGCTATAAGCCAACCTTGTCTTGTAAATCGGTATAAACGTAGTACGAGGTACTTACGTGTTTGGATAATCCGACGACCGTATTTACTGCCAACATATCCGGAGATCTCATGGGTCACTTCCTGAAGATTCACCGATGATGTATAACTCGCACTTTAATTAATCTGTGATTAATTGGAAGAGAGAGAAAATTAATCTGGGATTAATTGCGGAGATATTTTATCTGGGATAAAATATTAATTAAAGAGAGAGAACGATTAATTTGGAATTAATCGATAAAATAATATATTCGATATATTATAAGAAATTGGATTTCGACGCGGAATTAAAATTAGATTTTAATTCGGGCGAATGAATTAATTTAGAATTAATTCGTTAGCGGCGTGAATAGTGATTTCGCTAGGCGTAATCATTTAATTACGACACGATGGAAAATTCGTTAATTTGGAATTAGCAAACCCGAGCCCGAGAGTGATTGCGAGCGCATTCACATTTCGAATTCGAGCGCGACACGCAAGTCACATCAAGCGTCAAATCGTTAGTCAAATCATGCGTCAAATCAATTGTCACTTTGAGTGATGTGACTTGACAACATGTCACTTTATTAAAGTGATGTGATGTGACTTAAAGTAAAAAGTAGAAGTGATGGGTAAAAGGTGAAAAGCATTATTTGCTTTTTGTTTTTGACTTTTGGAATATGAAAGGTTTGGTATATGTTTTTTTTATTTTTGGAAAATAAATGAATAATATATATTACATTTTTTCTTTTTCCTCACTTGAAATTCGGTCTTCTCTCTCTCTTGAAAGACAGTATACGGTTTTCACATTTTTGGAGCAAAAAGCCTCTCCTTCTTCTCTCTCGGTCTTGGACCATTTTTCATCTCTTATTTCTGGTTTTTTGGCCGAATCAAGAAGAGTAAAAGGAGAAGACAAGTGCTAGCACACCTTGGGTTATATTATGGTGATAGGGAAACGAATTTTGTGAGCATGAAAAGCTTGAAGCTTGGAGCTTCAATGGTGACCTCCATGGCCGAATGAACAAGGAGGAAGACACCACACCACCGTGCAAGCCCCTACCATTCGCAGCTCACTGCGAGGGAGCAACATGCATTGCGTTTTTGGTCTTTGTTCTTCATTTCATCAAACCCATCAATGTGAGTATGAATTCCGCCTTACTCCTTTGTGTATTCAACTCGTT
>SKCR01008425.1:0-24005 GCA_019454045.1 Zanthoxylum bungeanum | reverse complement strand
TCAAGAGGTTGAGAAGATCTGTCTTGCAGTGGTATGGGCTTCCAGAAAGTTGCGACATTACTTCCAGTCTTACAAGATCCAGGTGGTGGCAAAGGAGAATCCTCTTAAATATCTTCATTCAGTGCCTTCACTAGTGGGAAAACTGGGCCGATGGTTGGTATTGTTGACAGAGTTTGACATTGAGTATATCACCTCCAAAGTGATCAAGGGACGAGCAGTAGCAGAATTTCTGGCATTGCAACATGTTGTGGGGGATCAGTATAAGTTTGAGTTTCCAGATGAAGAGATCCAAGCAATAACAGTTCAGAGATGGAAGATGTATTTCGACGGGGCAGTGAATTACAAGGGAGCCGGAATTGGGATCGTGATAGTAACCTCGAGGGAGAGACTTTGCCTTTGGCCAAGAGTTGAAATTCAGAGTAACTAACAACATGGCCGAGTATGAAGCATGTGCTTTTGGTTTGACAACATTGATAGCCTTGAAGGCGGCCGGGAGTGTGGAAATCTACGGAGATTCTATGCTGGTAATCCAGCAAATACGAGGAGAATGGGAATTGAAGGAAGAACGGTTGAAGCCTTACCTTTTTCACCTCAGAAAATTGGCACAGGTTATCCCCGAGTGTAAGTTTCAGCACCTACCGAGAGAAGAGAATCAGATGGCAGATGCATTGGCTACACTAGCAGCGACTTGGGAAAATCCAGAGAAGTTAGTGATGAGACCGTTGGTACTGACAACAGCAAGTAAACCTGCTTATGAGATAGAAAGAATTCTGGAAGTCGAGGTTGACGACGGTAAACCTTGGTATTATGACATTCAGAGGTATCTGAAACATGGTGAATTCCCGGAAGGGGCGGGCAGAAAAGACAGAATAGCCATTCAGAAGTTGGCTTCCCAGTATGTGACTTTGAGAGGGGAACTGTACAAGAGGCAGGCAAACGGTATTCAGTTGAAGTGTTTAAGAAAGGAAGAAGCTCAACATGTAATGGAAGAAGTACACGCCGGGGTATGTGGTCCGCACATGAACGGGTTGAATCTGTCCCGCAAGATAGTGAGACAAGGTTTTTATTGGTCAACCATGGAAACAGACTGCGCGAAGATGGTAAAGCACTGTCATGACTGTCAAGCACATGGTATTTGAATCACTTACCGCACACAGAATTGCACGGGTTGTCAGAGCCGTGGCCTTTCTCAGCATGGGGATTGATATGATTGGGGAAATTCGACCAAATGCATCAAATGGGCATCGCTTCATAGTGGTGGCAGTAGATTACTTCTCAAAGTGGGTGGAAGCCGAATCCTTCCGTAATGTTACAGCGAAACAGAAGGCAAAGTTCATAGCTCGGAACCTCATTTGTCGTGTATGGTATGCCGCATCATGTAGTGACAAACAACGGGGTCCAGTTTCAAGGAGAGACGAAGGCAATGTTACAGAGGTATGGGATAGGCCACCACAAGTCATCACCGTACAGGCCGCAGGCCATGGGGCAGGGCAGTTGAGGCAGCCAACAAGACTATGAAGACAATTTTAGCCAAGATGACAGAAAAATTTAGAGATTGGGCCGAGAAATTACCGTATGCTTTGTGGGGGTACAGAACATCTGTAAGAACAGCAACAGGGTCCACACCTTACTCATTGGTCTACGGAATGGAAGCAGTATTGCCAGTAGAAGTGGAAATACAGTCCCTGAGGGTATTAGCAGAGGCAGAGGCAGAATTACCGGAACAGGAATGGGCCGCACAGAGATTTGATCAGTTAGTACTGTTGGATGAGAAGAGAACAAAGTCTTTGTATCACATGCAGTTGTATAAGAAGAGACTAGCCCGGGCATTCAACAAGAAAGTACGTCCCACAAAGATCAGAAAGGGTGATTTGGTACTTAAGCAGTCGAGGCCGTCGACGACGGATCCGAGAGGGAAATTCAGGCCTAATTGGGAAGGACCTTACATCGTTCAGAAAGTCATGGGAATGGAGCAGTGAAGCTATCAGACTTGGAAGGAAACGAGTTCACCGAGCCGATCAACGTAGACAGATTAAAAGCAGAGTACTTTGCCTGAGGGAGAGAAGACTGAGCAGTCACCACAAGGATCAACAGAAGATCTAACCCAACGGAATAGGGAAATCATTCATGCATACACGTAACGTTGCATTTCTTTGTGTTTGTTTCTGTTTTGTGTTCGCAGGTTCAAAGAAAAGAAGAAAGCGGCAGGAATGAGCCAAGCAACGTCAACGCAATTTCAGTTTTTGGGGTGAGTCCCAAGGGGCGAGGCCCACATCAGCTTGGGGGCGAGGCCCATATCATGTCATCTCCAGGTATGGAGACAACATCATCGGTTCGAGGGTGAGGTCCCCTATAGTCAGCGGTGTTGGGTCGAGGTGCCCACTACATCATCAGTTCGAGGGCGAGGTCCCTATAGTCAGCGGTGTTGGGTCGAGGTGCCCAGGGTCGAGGTGCCCCCGTTGTCAGTTGCAATTATTGGGACGCGTCCAAGGATCGAGGTCCGCTGCAGTACCAACTCAACTCGAGGCGGCAGCCAAGCCAGGTAAGTAAAATGCATTGCATAACTTTGATAGGATTGTTCAAAGTCACACACTGCACAAGTCCCATCAAAGTGGGGGCGACTGTAGGCATTGCATTTTCGCATGTGAAACCCGATGATGAGTCTCATTTGGAGGCACTACCTTTTGAGTCACGAAAGCCGCGGGAAACGGATATCGGAAGGGGAAATTCAGAATAAACAAGCTCACTGTCTTCGTTAGTGCTGCGTTCGTTACTTCGTTCGAACGGAAAACAGATTGCGGGTGTTCGTGTCGCGTTCGAGGAAGCGTTCGAACGGTGTCGGTTAATTCTGGTTTTGCTGCTAGCCTCACACCCAGCCCATTTAGCTCCCCAAAGCCCATAAAACACATCCCAATTAAATAAATAAATATTAATTTAAACATTAAACATTAAATAAAATATTTAAACCATTTACCAATTAAATAAAATATTTACCTAACTTAAACTAAAATCATACCTAATATAAATAAATTGAATATATCATATACTAAAATTAAAATAAGATATACCTAATTAAAATCAATCCTAACCAATTAAGCCAATCATATATTTGACTTCCTAATCTAATAAGATAATTACCAATCTAAAATATTTGTATTCCTAAACAACACAAATTAAATATTACAACTTCCTAATTGAAAATATTTTGTCCCCCCTCAATCTTGTGTATGCCTTTCTTGGAAATCCTAATTGAATACCAAAATCCTTTCCTTGTGAGACAAGGGCAACCCCTAACTCTCTTCTATATAAACATGCACTAACCTAGCCACTTTTTGGCTAGACTCTCTAATGCACACCTAAGACAAAGAAAAACACTTGACATATACACAAAAAGAGAACAAAAGAGCCCCAACCATCTCCTCCATAGCCGAATCCACCACAAGTAACCACCCTCACATCACCGAAACTACAAGCACCAAAACAACCCCTAATCACCACCGAAAATCGGCCCCTCTAAACCTCCATACATCACCGAAAATCACACAAACACAGCAGCCTAAATCACTCCCAAAACAGTCACTAAAATCCCTTAAAACAGTAACATAAAATACACTTACAATCCTTGAAATAATCACACAAACACAGCAGCCTAAATCACTCCCAAAACAGTCACTAAAATCCCTTAAAATAGTAACATAAAATACACTTACAATCCTTGAAATAACCACACAGGACAGTCCACCAAGAACACCAAAACAATCCACAGACAGTAAGCAGAGGACACAGAGGAAACGGCAGCAAAACCACAAGGAAACGGCAGCAAAACGGAGTCAGAACCGTCGCTTGAGCGCGGGACCCCGAAGGCCGAACAGCGAAGGAAGAGGCAAACCAGTGAACCAGAAAAGTTGCGGAGCTTTACCCCCTTCGATTTTCGTGAAACGCGAGTCCGAGAGACAGCTTAAAAGGTTAGACCTGAGGGTATCTTTCACACTTATTCTTATTTAATTTCTGGTCATTTACTTTGATTATATTTTCAATACTTGCGGCATTTGTTGTGTGTATGATGTGTGTGTGGTATTGGATGAATGGAAGAGTGTTGTCTCTTGTGGTATATAGGATGGAAACCCAGACGTAAATTCCGTAGCCGAATCCGAATGGACGGTAGTGCGATCTGTACATGGGACACAACTCCACATACCACTTGAGTAAACGGCATCTTCTCTTGTGTTGTGTTGCTTTGATTTATTTATTTCTTGTCATTTAAATTCTGTATGTTGCTTATCTCGTATGATATGATCGAGTGCATGGGCTTAGTAGTGCGATGAAAGGTCCCTAATTGGAGGGGTTTAAAATCCTTCACCACGACGCTTTGCCGCACCGATGATGTGTGTTCGGTTGAATGCGAGATACGTTCAATCGAACATACCCACTGAACTGAGTCTTCTTCATTAGATTTCATGCATAGTTTTCCTAGTAGCTATCTCCACATGTATAAATACAAATATGTTAATGTATTACGATTCATATGCTTATGTCATGATAACATTTGAGTATTATTTCTTGCGGTATATCGGATGGAAACCCAGACGTAAATTCCGTAGCCGATTCCGAATGGACGGTAGTGCGGTCTGTACTTGGGATACAATTCCACGTACCGCTTGGAAAAGTGCCCATATGTGTGCTTGTATGGTTAATATGTGTGCTTGTGTTTTCATGAATATGATATGCAAATGAAGTTGTATGTTCATTGCTATTTTGATATATGTTAAGCATGCAATTTTAAATGTGAGATATATGTGAAATGTGTACACAAGTTTTATTTTGCATATGAGAATTTAGAAGCATGATACTCTTGGAAATAAGTGTTACTTAAGCTTGATTAAATTATTACATAAATCCTTTCATTACAAGTGACATAAGTAAGGGACCATTTCGAACCCAACGGTTTGAGGTCTTCCCTTGCGAGGGGTGAGTGTGGCCTTAAATCTTTGTCCCGGTTCACACCGGGTGGCGACTCCATGTTATTTAGTACTTCCCAACTAGGCCGCGAGCCTAGGAACGGCGTCGCCCAGGTTCTGTTGTCCACAGGGGTCTAATCCAGAGCGAAGCTGTTTCCCGTACCATCGGTGAAACACAACCTCATATTACACTTGCATGAGTATCATATACCCAAATATATGAGAACTATAACGTTGTGCCCTCACAACGCGCACAAGTGTAATACCAGTCTTTTACGCATTCATCGATGTCCAATCTCGATAATGCTCTGACTAGGGATATTTAATGATTTATCCTTCGTGGATTGATACTGTCTCATATCATTCTCAATCCATGAACAAATAACAGGGACCTCCTATCATTTATATATCTTGGTGATCTAATAACAAATGATAAGAGTGCAATCTTCTTTGTCACATAGTTAATTTGTACAACAACACTATGATATGTACAAATAGTGACACGATGTATGATCCAAACGAATCAGATGAATATCGAAGTATATATCTGGATCGTTGATGAGACCATTAATTCTTTAGCCTGTGCTGACGCCTAGCTCAGCTGCTAACAGAATTATATCTAATCTAATTAGATTTATTATCGACCCAGAAGGCTTCTATTGCCGCTTCAGCAGCAGCAATAACCCGCATTTGTTGTTTATACGGTAACAGTATCTTGTTTGGAAGATTTCCAGCTCACTGTACCGTTATTCAAACTGTATAGTACCGTTTGCGACTTATAGTCGTTTAATCGGTTTAGGAAACTTGCTACAGTGATCCCAGTCACTTCAAGTTCTCTATCTCCATAGATTAAGATAGCATCCTTAGTTCTCTAAGATACTAACAGATGTTCTTAACATCAATCCAGTGACTATCACTTGGATTGGCCTGATTGTGATTCCATATGCTCAAAGCGTATGAGACACCAGGTCATGTACATTTTTCAATGTACGATTCCACGGAGAGTTTTCTCGAAAGCCAAGCTTTCACCGATTGTTTTTATATGGGAATATCATTTCCAAGAAATGACATATGTTATCATTATTCTATATAGGACAGCCACTGTCAGTGCGCTCCCACTAACCCTCTTATTATACACAAGAATCTTTTCGTTTTGAATTAAATCATACACCATTATGATTACATCAAAACGATAATTCCAAGAACCTAATGCTTGCTTCAATCCAAACATGGATTGAATAACCTGCAAACCTTGTTTGCTTGTTATGGTACGAAAAAACCGACAGGATGTTGTAAACATCCTCCATAATATTTCCTTTTCAGGAAAGCGATTTTCCCGTAAAGCTGTCATATTTCATAAATGAAACACGCAGCTTTAGCAAGCATTATCCAAATGGATTTACCATGGCAACAGTTAAAAGGTTGAATCATAATCAGCACAATGTTGATAACGATACCTTTCCGGTAAAAGCCTAGCTTTATACGTTGGTATGTTGCCATCCATGTACGTCTTCCTTGAAGACTTATATAGTACCAATAGGCACAATGCCTTGTGGTACATCAACTAGTATCCAAACTAAGTTGATATACATGGAATCCATTTCGGATTCATGACACTTTGTCATAATTAGGGAGTCGATACCTTGTATCACTTCCTCATACGTAGTTAGTTGGTTTACCTCAAAAAGATAGATATCTTTATTAGGTGAGATCAGAAACCCATACCCCAGGTTGTTTTCTGACTCTTTCGGACTTACGCGGTTCTTGTGTATACAAAGATTAATAGTATAGTTTCATCCTTGATGAACTATTCATGTTCCATTAAGGAATGGGTGCCTTGAATAGTATTACTCTGATTCTCATCGAGTTTTACTATCCTCCCACTTACCACTGCATATCGGTATTCCTCTTAGGAAAACCGCATGGTGAGCAACAATCTAATTGTTCTCTTGTGAGTTGTATAAGTATAATACTTTTGGTATCCCTAGGATAACCTAAAATTGGCACGAAATCTGTCAAACAGATTTTTATGGAACCTTATTCTAAATAAGTTCTGCACTGTTAATGCTTATCCGTTGAAGGAAATGGTAGCTCATAGCGACTCATGATAACCTTAGCATGTCCAAAAAAATTTGGTTTATCCGTTCGGATACACCGTCAAAATGACGTGTTCCGGGAAGGAGTCCTCATTGAAAGAATATTATACTCTTTCTAGTATATTAGAAACTTATTGCTTAAGTATTTTCCATTACGGTCTTACCGTGACGGTATAATACTATAGCCGATCTGTTTGTCTATTTCGTGTCGAAACTTAAAAGTTTCCGATTCGTGTTTCGAAAGAAACACATAACCATAACGCAATGCCACATCCGTATAGGTCACGAAATATTCATATCCACCTCTAGCCTAGCTAGACATGGGCCCACTTGCTTCACTATGAACTAGGGCTAACAGATCGGTGGCATTTACACTTTTACCAAGTAAATAGTGTTATAGGCACATTGCCCAATAAACTAGATTCGTAGACTTTATTTGAGTAGAATCAAATCAGTCCAAGTACCCACTCTTCAAAAGTGTGGATATACGAGCCTTGTTTAATTGTGTCCCAGACAACAACGCCACAATATGTTTCATCTGATCAAATCAGTTTGAGCTGTTTGTTTGTCATTATATACGTTTGAGATTTATTTATATTCAAAATATAAATTCTGTTATTCACATCTAATGTGTTTATCTCAATATCATCTTTATATAATAAAATACTTTAGTGTTCTAGAATATAAAGGTAAACCCACAGCGGGTTAAACACTGATATAGAGATAATGTATCTAGTCAAACTAGTTACATTATAACAGTTTCCTATTTTAGGTACACACCCGAAGGTAGTTCCTAAACTTAGGTATCTACGGTTAAAACAGCGACTTTCGTCCCGTTTACAATTCACAGATAAATCTCTATTGAAGTCAGTATCCTGTTCAAAACAGATTCTGAACATCAATATATATTTATGTATCACACTAAGTATTTAAAATCTAATTTTAATACTAGTAGTGAACATAATTATGACAAACATATTTGAAGTCAGAGTCTTGCCCCGTCTTCAATTCCTTCATGTCTGCTTTGTCCAAACGGCAGTCACGCTTCCGCGATCCCGTTTGCCATATTTAGGCAGACATTTTGGGATATGTCCTTTATCTTCCCAGAAGATTATAATGATTTTGCCTTTGCCCTTTTCCTATTCCAGTAGCCTTTGGCCAAGCCTCGGGTTTCTAGAATATTGAAGTAATGTGCGCCTTGCGCTACTTACCTTATTGCAAATTTTGACTTTGTCTCATTGAGAATAGTCATTAATTCTCCAAGAATTATTTATTGCAATTTTAGTACTTCTAAGATTCTAAGAATAGATTCTTTGAAGATCCTTCAATTTCTTTATCATACTTTAAGGATCTAATCCTTAGTTCTGATTCAGAAATTAAGGAGTCTATTGCGACAAGCTTAATGGATTAAGCACTTAAATTATCATCACATAAATCTTCCAAAGATTATGCTCGACTATTTGCTTAACTCCGGGCTTAAGGCCTAATATGTTATTTTATCAAATAAAGTAACTTATTATTTTCCAGGACCATCCTGAAATTATTCCCAATTTGAAAATTACGCTATTTAAATACATTTTCCCTAGGATTCTGTTTTAAATGCCAATCTTTCAATTTATATCTTGATTCTAATAGTCCAACTATTTAATCAACGATTTTGGTACTATTTATTATAATGATTACAATAGTCCAACTATTTAACCAACTATAATTTAATAGATTAAAATCAATTATATTGATTACTATAATCCAATTATAAAATCAACTATAAATGAATAGTTTGAATATAGTCCAACTATTTATTAAAACAACATTAAATATTAGTCCAACTAACATTTAATTTATTTGACGAATTGATATTTGAATGAGCGCGTATGGCGAGTAATTGAACGAATATTGTGAATTCAATTCTTGCCTCCCACTATTTTTCGGCGAGCCTCTAACCCTCTGTCGAGTACTCAGGAAACCGCGTTTCCTAGTGGGCTAGGATCCCGTTAAATATCACACAATCTTGACTTTGGCCAACAAATTGTATGATAATTAACTAGTTAGATCTCTAAGATCGATTGGATCCAATCCAATTCCTAGATCCGGTAGGGGGACTCCAAGTCCGAAACATATATCTTATTTATGCCAATACATCCAATGTATTACCTAACCTTTTTCTCTGAATCAACTAAGCCTTGGCTTTGGCACAACAAACTTAGTGATCCCAGTCAAGCGTGACCCATTGACCATGGAAAGCTTCGTAATCAATGTCGATGGACAAGAAGTGGTCTTGACTTTGGCCAACAAACCACAACTTGGACAAGACACTGATATGGAACAAAGCCTTCGTGATTCAAACACATCTTCGACAGACAAAGGCCTGACTTTGGCCAACAAACCAATGCCGTCTTAGATCTTGAGTGAGAATCACTCAATGGAAGGAAAAACGCTTAATATTTTGCGAGGGTTTTTCGAGTGCAAATTGGCAACCAATTTATTATCTTTGTTAATATCTCATCATCATACACCCTTAAACATGCATTCTAAATACATAATAAAGCGCATATGAAAAATAATAATGATATGCGGATGGATACTTTACACATTGATCCTAGATCAAATCTCTCTCTTTCTCTCTCCCGCTAGCAAAATATTTCTTCTACCTGTTACACTACACTTCTAAAGAGACCTCATTTACATTGAGGGGAATAGGTGAGAAGAGAATACAAAGAAATGAGAGGTAATAAGGCTGGCACACGCAGGTCCAATTAATAAATCAAATTTATTACACAATTTCTAAAATTGTCCCACCCATCTAATATCCATCCGATATACATTATTCATGCATCGCAACCATGTATTCACATAAGCATGTTATCAATCAATCTAATCAAATTAATTAATCTGATAATTAGTGACCATCCAATGTTCAAACAACGATTTGATTTTGCTCGAGTCAAACTCATTTTTACGAATAAGTACTTAAAGTACGAATTCTCGAATTAAATTAAACTACAAAATTAAATCCAATTCAATTTGTATTTAATTCTAATTCACTATTTAATTCCAAATTAAATATCACACTTTAATAATAAACCTTTACGACTTAAATTCCAAATTTAATCGCAACGGGTCTCAAAGCCCGATTAACGTCCAACGTCAATTTAATTAAAGTCCAATGGGCTTTTAATTAATTCCTTAAGGCGTGGACTTTTGGTCAACTCGGGTCAAACCGAATAACCAAAATCCAATCCGGGAGTTACCCCATAAGCCTAGAAATCAATCTTGGCCCATTAGGCCCAATTAAACTTTAAAGGTCCATTTGTCACATTTGGGCTTTATGGAAGCGGTTTTGGGCACAATTGGATCCAATCCAATTTGCATTAACCCAACTTTGTACAACAAAGCCCATTAAGCCCAATAACAACATTTAAGCCCAATACAATTTCAAGCCCAATTTAATTAAACACAAAAATTCCAAATTTCCCATTTAATTAAACTAAAGTGTATTAACATAATTAATCACCCAAATCAATATTTCCAAAACACAAATTAGGCTAATTAATCATGCTTATCTACTTCAATTAGTGTCCAACACAAATTAATCAAAAATCAAACTCAATCATGCTTCTAATGCTCTCGGCAATTTGGGGATTTTACGTCCGATTCGAATTCAATCCAATTAATTCCACAATAGACATTAAATCATATTCCCGAATGATTTCCAACACATCCAATTGTCAGAAATCAAAAATCCCAAGACATATAGGGCTCTAAAGTTTCGGCCAACACACCAAAATTTGGGGAAATTTGTTCCAAACAAAATTTCAACAAATTGATCCAATCAATCCTCAATTCAAACACATTTAAGCATACTAATCCATTCAATTTCATTAATCATGCTCAAAATCAAGTTTGCCCAATTTTAAGCCCTAAATCAATTTCATGCTTTTAACCAAGCTCTTGATACCATTGTTGGAGTTTCTAAGGGTCCCAAGGATCACAAATCAAGCATGAACATGTGTGAATACATTCGAGGAAGTCGCGGAATACTTACATCGATCGGTTGAGCGACGCGGAGGCAACAAAAATGAAATCTGCTCGGTAGTGGACTGCTAACGGCAGTGCAGTGAATTTCCTCACTGGTTTCGGTTTTGATCACCAAGAATCAAGCTCCAAGCTTTGCGAAACGATTCCCGACTCATGGGTGGACTTCCCTATCACCTTCGCATGATCCCGTAGTGTGCTAGCACTCTCGATTTTGCAACAAAATCGCGACTTTTGCTCCCATTTTTCTCCCTTGGTTCACGCCAGAACTGCCAAACCAGAAGCAAGAAAATTGCCCACTTTGGGCGTGAAGATGAAGAAGAATGGAGAGATAAAAGAGTAAAAGTGTTATGTCTAATTTTTGTATTTGATTTTATTAAATCATATACCAAAATTTTGGCTAACAAACAGTCAAACTTTTAATGCCAACAACCACCACATCACTCAATCACATCAATCAATCAATCACTTGTCACATCACTCAAAGTGACATGATTTGACGCTTGATGTGACGCTAGATGCGACTAGCGATTTGACGCTTGATTTGACTTGTGTGCCGCACTCGAATTCGAAATGCGAATGTGCTCGTAAATAATCCCGGGCTCGGGTTCGCTAATTCCAAATTAACGAATTTTCTGTTGCGTCGTAATTAAATGATTACGCCTAGCAAAATCACTATTCATGTCGCTAACGAATTAATTCTAAATTAATTCGTTCGCCCGAATTAAAATCTAATTTTAATTCTGCGTCGAAATCCAATTTTGTTTAATATATCGAATATATTATTTTATCGATTAATTCTAAATTAATCATTCTCTCTCTTTAAATAATATTTTATCCCAGATAAAATATCTCCTCAATTAATCCCAGATTAATTTTCTCTCTCATCTAATTAATCCCAGATTAATTAAAAGTGCGAGTCATACGTCATCGGTGAATCTTTAGGAAGCGACCCATGAGATCCCCGGATATGTTGGCATTAAATTCGGTCGTCGGACTATCCGAACACGTAAGTACCCCGTACTACGTTTATACCGAATTACAAGACAATGTTGGCTTCTAGCAAAGAGCCATGCCTCCCCAATTCTCCGGAAATATCCTTACAGGAATAAAGGATCTATATTAGGCGTAGTATACATAGTATTGCGTATTTCTGACCAGTATCGGATGATCACATGCGAGGCCTGGGGCTGGTACAGTGTCTGCCCAGTACGAAGCATATATCGGATAATGAGCAACTAGTCTCTTTAATATCCGATAATCATGACCAAGTCATATTATCCCGACGGTTGCAACCTTATATAGAGAACCAGTTCTGTATCCCTGCGCGATCATCAACTCCATATGACTGGAGTGACACTTCCGTCTTGACATCACACCCAACACACTACGATTCTCGATATACCCAGAATTGCCGTACACAGAAACCGGTTAAAGCCCTGGACGACCTCAACCAAATTATATTGATTGTCGTATGCATTAGCGGTGCAAGTCTTGGTTAAGACCAAATACACCTACCCTGATTTCGGACTTCCATAGACACATAGTCATACTACCAATGGAATTCTGAGGGGGTCTAATCCAGAGCGAAGCTGTTTCCCGTACCATCGGTGAAACACAACCTCCTATTACACTTGCATGAGTATCTATACCCAATATATGGGAACTATGTCGTTGTGCCCTCACAATACGCACAAGTGTAATACTAGTCTTTTACGCATTCATCGATGTCCATCTCGATAATGCTCTGACTAGGGATATTTAATGATTTATCCTTCGTGGATTGATACTGTCTCATATCATTCTCAATCCAGAAACAAATCACAGGGACCTCCTATCATTTATATATCTTGGTGATCTAATCACAAATGATAAGAGTGCAATCTCCTTTGTCATAGTTAATTTGTAAAACAACACTATGATCTGTACAAATAGTGACGTTATGGGTCATAATTGTCCAACACGAGCTCACTCTCCGTAGTTTTTTCTCCTCTCGGACGCTCGTTCCTCTTCCCCACCCACTGGTCTGTTCCCACTGGCAATTTCTTCCATCATGTGACTAGGCCTCGCACGAGTCTGCTTTTCTAATTTATTCTTTAACTTCTCGATCTTCTCCATATGGGTTTCATGAAGGCCTCAGTTGTCTCAATTTTTTCCCGACATTTTCCCTTTCCAACTACAAGTTCTCTTCCATCTTTTTCATCTACTCCACCGTTGAGGCTTCCAAAGCTCTATGATTTTTGTTTCCTGCCATCGTCTTAGTGTGTTGTGTTGCTTTTCGTACTGTATGCCACAGACGGCGCCAATTGTTGAAGACTATTTTTATTTCCAAGGGCAATATAGGAAATTAACCCCTCGAACAAACCTCCCCCAACAATGAATTTATTTGGTTAATAGGGAATCGAAGAAAACTTAGCAGACAAACAAGATAAACACAAAGTTTATGTGGTTCAGCGGAGAATGACTCTAACCTACATCCACGAGAGAAATGAGGTGTGTTTTATTACTGCTCGGGGTTAAGACTGACGCGAGCTACAACGAGAAAATAAATTATCTCGGTGATAATACACATCGGGTCTTACACTAGCCTAGTACGATTCACTCACATGGTCAGGTAACCAATCAGTTTTATCTCTCTATCACTAGTTTTTAAGCTCTTAGCTTTTTTACAAGTTGTGAGATGTGAAATTTGCTAATCCTTGAATCTGAATCTTGAACCCTTTTATATGTGCTTCCAAATTCACTATTCCACCGCCAATGACATCAGCCCATGTCACCTTGCAATCAATGATATCGCCATTTTCCTCAACTACCCTTAAATGTGCCAATCAGAATAGCCTATTTCACTGTCCCTGCAACGACTCATGGCAGCTTCTGACGACCTATGGCAGTTGACAATGGCTACTTTTAATGAGAACCGTTGCTTTTCCCATAATCATCATTAGCATTCTAGAAGCATATCCTCTCAACTAGGACATATGTCACATGACTTCAACACAGGTCGGCCTGTGATCCCATCTTCGTTCCTCGGGTCGGCACACCGAGATAGATGATATTATAAAAGCTTTCCTTCAGCTCTCTCCACTAGGTCAGGTTTCACTGACAAAGACCCATCGGGTCGGGTTTCAACAAACTCTTAGAAAATCCGAAATCAACATCCTCTATGTGGTCGGGTCAATATCTAACTTGCTTCATCATAAATAAGTTATGTCTTTGGAAGAACCCCCACCCCCATGATTCATGTGGTCGGGTTCCTCTGTCAAATCTCTTCTATCTCTCCGGGCCCTTGGGCCTTTATCATCCATTTTAGCTAAGTACAATATATATTCTACCTCCACTCGGTATTTGAACCTTTATCAGGGTGAAAAACCACCATCAACATATAAAGGGTAAAGGTGGGCAAAAGGTGTGTTTTTTACTCCCCCAGATCCAAGACCAATTGTTCGTTTTGAGTACTCGACGGAGGTGTTCATGGTTACTCTCTAAAAGGTCTCCTATGACTTTATTTCCATAGGGGCCTCACCCACATAGGAGTAGTTATTAGCACTCACTACTATCATCCACATGACCTAGAAATCTAACATGGAATATTGAGTGTGGCATTTACCAAGTGAGACTTAGACCTTAGACCAAGTCCACGTATAAGTTTCAAATGCATATTTGGTACCATCGGGCCAACTTTTGATAGTACCATTAAGTCAATTTGGCTTCACGGTACCATGGTGGGGTTTAAGAACTTTATATGGACATGATGATCTATGAATCAAGTCTCATCCTCCACAGTATGTGACATAATAATATTGGGTAAGCTATAAGTCCAAAAATCACCCCATTGAGATACTTCCTATAAAGACAAAATTATAACGGGTCGAAATATGAGATCAATGTGGTTACACTTTCCAAAACGGACAAACGACTTAATAGGGAAAGGATCGTATAATAGCACCGGATAAATCCTAAATTTATTTTTTTATACTTCTGAAATCTAAAATATCGATCATTGCTCCAAATAGCAAAAATTGTACATGGCTGGCATGCATGTAAACCAACAAGATTATTATGGCCATTAGCTTGCAAAACAGACCAAATGTCTGACCCTAGAATGCCACGTGGAATCCCAATATTGTTCCACGTTTTTAGGGTTGCCGAAAGTGGTAGAAGATATAGATAGATAGGGATCGTCACATCAGAACATGCCAGAGCCAGACCTAAAGTCATTCATATATATCCACTTTCTTTTTCTTTTACCTGCGCCACTATGGTTACCCAAAAAAAAAATAAAATAATAATAATAAAAGAAAGAAGAAGATGCTTATCATTATCATAATTCGAGATGCAACTTGTTCATGTGGTAACCCTAGCTAGCTTTTTGAAAAATCAATTGTCTTGTTTCAATTTCAGGATCTAGCATGTGTGTTGTGTTTGATATGAAAGCAGTGCTTCCATGCATCTATCTCCCACCACCCAAAAAAGGAAAGTCCTTATAATAAAACAAATTATCCCACTTCCACAAGGGGAAAATATTTATGATAAGTAGAGTCTAATAAACAGATATAATAAAATTATTTTCCTATCCAACTAGAATGTATTGGATCTTATGAGTCCAATTTCTACAGATATTTATAAATACATCATCATCGATCTCAACTGATGTCGGATTTCACAACTAATGATTCATTTTTTTGGGAGTTACATGTAATTAATCAATGAAAGATATGTTTAAGCTTGTGAGTTTACGCAAGTATCAAATCTAATTGCAATTATACAACTCACTGAATAAGGAATGTGGAAAAGGCCTGACGTCCCTGCAAAACCACACAAGCATTTTGCAGTGTGATTGGTTGGAACATTGTCAATGATGCTTTGCCAAAAATTATTTGTTAATATAAAAGCATATATACTTTAAGCATTAAGCTTTGCTTTTGCGCCGTATTAGATCTTTCTTTTGGTGGGCATGCATTCACTTCATGAGGCTGTACATGTTGAGCTTTCATTGGTTAATGCTTTTTATTAACTATTTTTTTCTTTTCCACTAACTTTTTTCCAAAGCCAAGGGACCAGGCAATAATAGATTGTTGTTTAATCAAGTTTTTAGAAATTAATAGCTGTTGATATTTGTTACAAATTATTGATCTATGGTATCTTTGAACTTAAGGGCTACCTTCCATTTTTCCACAGCAAAACTCATGGCATCTTGCAACTTACCCTCATGAAAAATGGTTTGAATTCGTTATCATTATTTCTTAATGCTGAAAACCCTAATTAAAATGACTCTCAAAAACAAGTTTAAGTACAATTATTAGGGGAAAAAATATACGCTATTTCATGTCGGTCATGGAATAACTCAATAATAATTTGCCTTGCGTGCTAAATAATAAAATATAATTAAATAAATGGTAATTATTTTTAATACAACTCCACATATTATATATTTATTGGTTGGTTATATCACGTCACTCATACAATGATGATCAAGTAATTCTTTTTTATACGACGAAAGTATGAGTGACACGATATCTTCAACTAATAGGCACATCATGTGTAGTTGTATTAAATATAATTATAATTTAATATTTTATACGCATGACCAGCAAGGATGATATCGTACTATCATTATATTATTGAAGAAATTATACTTCGCTACATATATATATATATATTTAAATGGTCTTATTAATACGCATGATAAATGAGGTTTTCATGAAAAAACGATCTAAAAGATGCATAATTATATTGATGCATTTTTAATTAATCTAGTAAATTCTAGATATCACAGCGGATGAGTTTTAGTACAGGTTTGTATGTATCAAACTCACCAACACTCATAAAATAAAAAACCAAAACTCACCTACCATCTTGTGTGGGTTTTACTTAATATTAGCAAACCCAATCACACTCAAAAAATAAAATATCAAATTTGTATTGATATCAGATGAATTTTTAGTGAGTTCTTAAATTTCAAACTCTTAAATAATAAAATAAATTCGATCAAACTTACTTTAAATTAATAAGAAAATTCATAAATTCATAACATTACCCGCTAAAAAACATATCAAATCTTATCCCATATCGGACGAGTACCAACGGATTTACAGATTTGTAGGTGAAATTGTCATCCCTAATAAAGTCATATTTGTCATTATACACTTTTATCATAGCTTAACTTAGTTTTAAGTAAATGTGATGATAATGTTAACTTGAGCTAAAAATTTCATAAATTAATTGTTCTTTTTGTAATTTAAGTAATTAGTATAAACTAAGTATGAGATTAATTAATATAGTTTATTAACTTTTTAAACACTCTCTCCTTATGAGCTATTTTTCCAATATGAGTTAAACCCATGAGATATGAACCTTTAATCTCTTGTAAAATAAGAGACCAACTAATTGGACGATCATTTGGAGATGAATTTTCTGGATATGATGTATATGATTATGAACTTACTTTACAAGGGAAAAAAAAATTCGCATCTCTCAGTTGAAAAAGCTTGAAAGCCAACGAAGGCATTCAATATACGCCGTTGACCAAATTCAACAGAGCATGGGAAAGGAACAGGATTTACAGCCGCAGCCGGCAGCAGAGCAGTGAAGAGATAAAGGCCAAAGCATAAGTAAAGGATTCGATTGGATTGAGGAAGAGAGAGAGAGAGAGAGAGATTTGAATTAGCAAGTATGTTTCGAGGGAAGTAATCATATTAGATTTGAATTTAAAGTTCAACTGAATTTTGTGTTTATTTAGTTTTTTAAATGTTGATTGATAATGATATACATAAGATAATGATTTAAATGTAATTAAATTTTAATAGAATATTATTATTCGATGATGGGTGTCTCAAAAATTTAATATAATTTATCTTAACACTTGATCCAAATTCGATAACATTAAAGGGATAATGTATTCTTTACTCTTTATTACACTTTTTTATTGGGACACCCCACATTATAATATAATATACAATGTATAGTGACCAATTAGAGATAAACCAACATTTATTCCATAAGTGATGCTTCTGTCCTCGTTCACTTCATCTCTCTCTCTCTCATAGTCATTCTATTTCTCTATATAAAGCCCTAACAGTCCTTCTTCTTCATCACACCAACAAAGCAAATCAAATGGAACAGAATACAAAACAGAAAACAGTTTTGTTTGGGCAGTACTAGTCTTGTGCAGCTAGCTATTAGCTATTAGCTATTAGGTAGTATCTTCGGTTGATGCATGAAGAGGGTTTTAATTAGTTAATTAATAAAAGGGTAAGAGGAGGTGACAGAAGAGAGTGAGCACACATGGTATTTTCTTGCATATATGCTTTGATCTTCATGCTTGAAGCTATGCGTGCTCACTCTCTATCTGTCACCCCACCCCCCCATCTTTCTCTCCCTTTTCCTCTTCATTTATATTATGCTTGATTTTGCCCTACATCAGTAGTAATGTGTTGTAGCTACATATGATTTCTGAATTTGACCTAAATACCTGTGCATCTTCATTTTAGGGCATAAGTTTATGGTGTCTTTGTAGGGCTTGTGGTCATAAATATATATGTGTGTATATATAAGTGGAAGCTGGATACAAGACACTCTAATTAGGGCTTTTCTTTTGCCAACCATTTGATTTGACACTATATTTTGAAACTGTTATTGTGGAGCAATTTAGGGTTTAGGCCTAATTAATAGCAGGCCTGGTCATGTGTGTGGAAAAGATAGGAAGTAATTATATCTGTCAGGTTCGTTAGCTCAGTGAAGATAGCTGAATCTTTGCCTTGTACTTGTGATATTATAAAAGCCGATTTATGGAGACTAAACGGAAATAAAATATGGATAAGTTTATCTTGATTTAGTCTCGATATATAGTATTTTCTTCAAAATTCTTCCCTTAATTATCTAATAAAATTTGGGCACAATTTAGTGTCAAAAACAGCTTAACTAATTAATGCCGTTGATTTGGTTGGAAATATTAACTTGATGTTAGGATTACATGATCATGTGATCATCAAATGATTGAGTTTTGGTCGTAATTAGGGCATATGTATCAAAATGTATATGTATTTGCATATAACATTGCTCTTGTTCTTTCCATTATATATTTAATGTTTTGCAAGTTATATTCCTTATCTTAAATGGAAGCCTTTAATAATATGGTGGATCCGATACTAAACGATCATATACATAATTCTCTTTTACTCATCTATGATTACATGTTTCAATTGGTCTAATCGTTGACTTGACGACCGAAGCTAGAGATATAAATTTATGATAGCAAATATTGAATTTCTAACAAGATCAAATTATAAAAATATTTATTTTGAAGATTAAAATTATAAAAATTTCCAAATTTTACGAGATTAAGACACCTTTCAGTCTTAGGGTTTCTCCTCTGTCTTTGTGGTTGAGATTTTCTAAGGAAGCTCATATGTTAATAATTCAATTTATAAAATCTATATATTAAAGGTGATATTAATATATCACGTTCACACCAAAATTAAACATTCTGACTAACACTATTTTGTTCAAAGGATATTGATTTGGGGATAGAGTGGTGGACGAATATCATTATCATTTTCTTGTTCACACAAAAAGTTCACTGGTTAATTGAACTAAGACAATTAATGTAAATTATTCATCTCTTTACTGGTCTAATAAATGCAAAATTAATGTTATATGAATGATGTTGAAGGTATGTAAAAGTTTTACAAAGAGTTTATGTTACGCCAAATAAATTTTTTTTTTAATTAAATACGCAATGTAATTAGAAAATTATACTTGATTCATGTCGAAATTTCCTATAAGAAGATTTATGTACGTCTAACAGTAATTGCTAATATATAATATATATATAGAGAGAGACACACAACGATGACAAAATGAATTGATGAATAGAATTGAATCGAATATGATCAAACGAATAGAATCAAAATGTGATTGATTTGTATTCGATTCGTTTACTAAACGTATCCTAATATCATGATTTGTATTCGATTTGTTTACTAAACGAATCGAATACGAATATTCGTTTAGACATGACATTATTTAATGATATAAGTTATCATAATTTATTTACATTAATTCTTCATAAATGTGTACATATGAATTACACAATTAATAGATTTAATAAAATGACTCACCAAATATATATAATAATATTTTATGTGATAATTGACAATAATTTCTTGATCTTAGTTGAAAAATAACAATTAGTAAAAGAAAATAATAAAACGAATTCTAAACGAATAAATGAATCGATGAGCTTAAATTCATATTCGATTCGTTTAATAAACGAATCGAATCGATTCATTTATTAAACAAATCTATTTTTCAAATCCATATTCACTTTAAAGCGAATCGTATCGAACGAATAAACAAATCATAGCCCAAATTATCACCCCTATACACATATAAATTTAACCAATCATATTCTAACCATACCTCATCGAGAGTGCTCCATTAACAAAATAAAAAGAGAAAATGTCTAAAAGAATCCGAAGATACTAACCTTATTAAAACCTTGATAGTGAGTCTTTAGAGAAAACTTGAATAAGAGTGAAAGTCTCCCACCAATCTAATTGTTGTGTATCAATGCAGATCATCAAGATTAACAAGACAATCGGCTGCATTGTTATTTTCCTTGAAGTATGCTAACACCTAAATCTCATCTTGGAAATCTTATCCTTGCAGTTAAGCCATCTATTGCGAAGAACCCATGGAAGATTAAATTTATCTTTCATATTTAGCCAAGTTCTAAGTTCTTGCTAAAGCTGTCTCTTTAATTATTTTCAGAAAATTACTCTGATTTAAAAGAAAAGTTAAATCTCTTTTTTAAATTACTCCAAATTTATTTTAATGGTAGTTAGTTTTTTTTTTTTTTTCACTTTTTGGAGGAAACCAGAAACCTTTCACTGCAAGTCTATTTAAAAATGTCAAGAAACGCTATGCTTCAAGCACATGATCATTACAAGAAGCTGAAAGTATCGTAAAAATCATTTTTTTTTTAATAGCAAATGAATGAAACACAATTGCAAGAGTCTCATTGCGAATGTATTGTAAATCGTACATAAAAGTTGCAAAAATGGTTGACTATTCTTACTTCTCTACCTGAAAGTACATGATATTCAACGCAGAACTTGGGATGCAGTACTCTTCAAAACTATTCTGAGAAAACCAAGATTTAATGATGCTTCCAGATGGATTTGATGGATTTCCGGATGGCCACTTGTCGATAAGCCTAAAACCACATTGTGATGCAGCTGAGAGTATAGATGGCTCATCAACTCGACGAAAGATGTGACAAAGGATAAATGCCGGTTGTTGGTCTTCTCTAAGGCCGCCTTTGTTAGAGGACGCAATCAGCTCTTTTGCAGTTGCAAACAAAGGCAATATAGCTTCAGGAATGTAACTAACATCCGTGCCTAAAATGACTTCAAAACCTCCTTTATTCGCCTCCCTAATGGCTTCTATATGGTCCCTATTTCCCCACTCTAGTCTCTTTGTAATTAGTTTGGCCAAGAATGGCGGTTTAAGGTTTGAAGTGACATTTTCAGTCAGCAGGTCAAGTGCTTTCGGGTCTCCATCTGTGGCTACCGCAAGGTCAGCTGATCCAGCAGCAACCATAGAGCAGATGCCCCCACAGCCGCACCCCAACTCCAACATCCTTTTACCTGCGACAATGGTGGGATTTCTTGCTAGAACAGCAGCCATCAGATGAGCTGATTCCCATAGCATCAAGCCAGTTGATTTGCAGGTGTGTTGGTACTCTTTGGACAGCACTTTTATCTTGAAACTGCGGTCTCTCAGGTTGACCTCAATCACCTAGCAATAAACAGAGAATCATGAGAGAAACAAACAAATGCCTCGGCAAAAATTATTAGTAGCTGACATGCATGTTGAGTTTTACTATTGTTATAGATGCAGAGATATTTGTTCTATTTCATCCTTTTGAGATGAAGAGTAAGTAATAAAAACATGGAAAAAGATATTTGAGTTAAAATAGCCAACAATATAAGAAAATTGCTACATCCGTAGTATTCAATTTTTAACAATCTTTCAAATCATAATTTGAAGAAAACGAACTGTTGCAACAACTTAAGAAAGTTTCAGTAGAAAGTGTAAGACAAAAGGCAAAAGTAAAGCTTTACCTCATTATCTTCCGAAGATGATATTCCAAACATTTCAAATGCCAGACCTTCGGACATGTCAACCTCAGAATCATTTATAGGCTCCTTCAAAGCATTTGCTGCAGCCTCTGGCTCACTGATCTCTTCATTAAACATGTCTACCTTGACAGAAGCTTCTCTGCAGGAAGGGGTCACCCCACCCGAAGAGTAAAATACGGCTTGGACCCAACGCCTAAAATCACACCCCAGAAACACAATTCATTTAGAGATAGTGTATAACAGATTTTGAGATTGTGAGAGAAGCAAAACCTAAATTGAAGTAACCATTAACCGGTCAGGGAATTGTAAGAGCTTTATATTTTTTCTGAGTCTTTGATCATTTACCGATTCATCACCAACTCCCGTGCACGGTTCTCAACTTGTTTGCAGCACAAACCGAGTTCTTCAACATCAAATCCATTTTCTTTGAACAAACTTGTCAAGAAATCATTACAGAAATAGAAAGCACGCTGAACAAGGAAAAAATGGTATATTTAGAATCAGCTAAATCACAAAGCTAGATCACAAAGCAACAAGACAGAAACTCACAGTTCCATCACCCCTGACATAGAAGTTTTCACTGATTTTTTGGTCCTTGCCCGTTAGCCTTTCCTGTCAGTACAGCATCAAGAGCCATGTGAAATTATGCCATAAGTACATAAAAAAATGGAAGACATTTTAAAGGGATTTGCTGTAGTACTACTGTACTAGTACCATACATTAAGTAACAAACCTGAGCGAGGTCACCAACTGCATAGTCACGAAAGAGCACATAACCAGTTGGCTAGAAAGAAAAGGAAAAGAGAAAGAGTTGCATCACATTCACTGAGATCGTCATCGCATGGTGGTTGTGAAAGAATATTCAAAATTGGGAAAACCATGACCGCTTACCTTGAGAACTTTTTTAATGTTTTGCAAGACTAAAGACATCTTCTCAGGGGACACTGCAGATAACACAAAAACCTATTTAACAGGTCAGCTGATTAGGAAGCAACCTGTGCTATCTGTCAATATAAAGATATCACAAGTGAACACTCAAGTACACGAGCAAGTTTCTCTATTATAATCTAGATAGGACATCAATTATAACCATTGGAGAATTTGACCAAGCTGGTATCAAGCAATCATATAACAGTTGCTAAAAAATCATAACTTCCATTCAAATACCATGGTTACTATATCAATTGATGATGGAGAAATCTGTCTGCTAAGGTCATCAATGGTCAGGTCACAAACAAATGCGCTGACACGAGTCTCTGAGAAGTCTTTATGTGTCTGCAATTAGAAAATTAAAATAATTCATACCACAGGACCATTCCAAAATAAAGTTGTAAATCGTAGGTTCACCCACACATCTAAATATGTTGTAATACCTAATGCAAACATTGGCAAGAAAGAAAGAGGAGAAATCAGGAAATAAAAAATAAAAAATAAACACCTTGCTATGTTTACCTACATATTTATTTCCAATATGCATGCCTGTTATAACTTCAAATCATAGCATTATCCTGATTTCATTTGTTGGTAAATTGAAGAACTATGAAATTCGTAAAAACCTATGGAGAATCATATTATTAAAACAAAAGAAGAAAAATACATTATTGAACTTTTTCAATATAACATGAACATCTCAAACAGTAGTAATTTATAAACTCATATGTAGGCCCATGTAAGAGGAAGAAAAACAAACCTTGACCAAGTTAACCGCACGTGGTGAAAAGTCGCAAGCATTAACATAAACATCTGGGTATGTAGCAATCAATGGAAAGATA